>CAJQUN010001891.1:0-41024 GCA_907163345.1 Haberlea rhodopensis
CGAAATAAAAAATACAATGACGAAAAATTAATAGAAAACAAGGAACGGTAGATTTGTATATATATTATTTATAAAATCTTAATATTTTTTCACTTGAATGGCGCATTCAACAGCCTACATGGCTAGATCCACCCCCGAAAAGTTTCATTCAGTTGCTCTTTCATAAAATATTTGAATGCACGTAAATAATTTTTCCAAATGAATAATTAAGACTCAGTTTAATACATTGGTTTTGTGTGTGTGTGTGTGTGCATACTTGTAATTTAAACTTTGGATGTCTAAACATTTAATATAATACTAGAATTACTAAGCAGTGAAGTGATGGTTGGGGTAGCTAGATATTTCTGAATATGGTCTGCAAGTCTCTTTCTGTGAAATAAATTGTGATGAACGAGCAAAGAAGCAGAAAATGAGAGTGGTAGAGATAGGCAAATCTTCAAAGATATGGAAACAAGGATATGATTACTTTGAAGAAACAAATGAAGAAAGGGAAATTAGGGCTTAGGAGGTTGAGAGGGGAGTACAGATTATAGCTTCTGAACATGTCTTATCGTAAATTGGGTTTTATTTTTTCCTTATATATTTTTTTTAATAAAGGACTTATTTTAATAAGATGGCAATTATTAATTAGGGTTTGATGTAATATTACATTTATATATAGTGGTGCGCTTGGCACTTATGGTCCGCCAAATCCGAAGCATTATCTACCCACGATCATGGCACTATCAGCTCATTACGTGTCTGAAAATCCACATCTATTACTTACCATTAATACACGTTCAACCATCCATGCTGACCGGCAATTACGCCCCGGGTCTTCTTCCCTATTTGACCACGTGGGCCGAGGAGATTGTTGGTCTCATGCGTGACAACATGAAATAGAAATACTGAAATGAAGAATAAAATTACACCACAATTTACGTGAAAAACCCCAAAAATTTACCACGGGCAAGATGAAAAGATTTCACTATAATATTTTCATATAGGATACAACATCTCATATCTTTCAAAGAGAATAACAATATCAATATAGTTAAAAAACTGCATCACAAATTATTATAGAACAAACAAGAGAAATGAGAGGAAAACTTGAAAATGGTATGGAATGACAAGAAATACATATAGGTGCATTTCTTGGTATGAACACATCCATGTGAACACAATATTCAACCATGTTAGGCTGCCAAACTTCATTGATCAAGCCACCATCCATCAATTCAAAACACATGTTTATTTTGTGCATCGTTCAACAGAGGCTGCTGTTTTGCTCGTATCCTCGTGTTCGGACACCCGACAACTTGGTTTTACCCGTGACGTGTTCTCTTACGACATCATCATCATCATCATTATTAATTGTGGTTGAAAGATAAAAATATTTGAAATCAAATATAATTGTTTTAATTAAATCATTGCTACGTTTGGTTCCATAGGACTATGAAAAAACACAAGAGAATACCAAAAGTCGCTGGGGGTTTGGTATCCTATCCCATTAACATTTTAAATGCTACAAAAAATAAATATCTTTATTTTGACTTATTATTTTATGTTAGCTGTTTATATTCCAAAAAATAATTATACTATCGTATTTTACAATTTGATATCAATCTCAGGTATAAAATGAATTGTTTGCAACAAACATAATATCAATTCTTATTATGATCTTCTCTTCATTTTCTGTAGGATTATATATATGCAAACAAAAATGATACAAGATCTTGGAGAACCTAGTTTTGAGTTTTCACTGCCAAATTCGAAAGATTAATGTTGGATGGCTATTTTTTTTTGTTTCTGAATAAGGCAAAATTTATTAGCAAATGAAGCACAAGGGTACTCAATCCCGTGGGTATTAAAACCCAACATACAAACAGTTCAATGAATGTAACACCACACTACCATTACAAAGATTTTAAGCATAGGATAGGTTCTATAACCCAATCCTTTAGAGAGTAAACTCTATTCCGGGCTTTAATCCATCTACATTATCTTAACTTGATGCCATCCATGATTTGATTAGTACCTAATTCCTTTCCTTTAAAATTCCTATTATTTCTTTCATTCCATAAGCACTACACCGTATAAATCCACAAACATGACCACAAATGTTTGCAATACCAGAATGACACATTCTTGTTGGATTTTGAGGCTTAATGAATTAATATTAAGCAAGATGAAAATGGTCTTAATGAATTAAAATTAAGCAAAGAAAAATCTAACGAAGAAAATGGATGCGACAAATGAAAAATTTCCGGGCATAGGGGAGGCGCCTAGGTGCCTCCCTTCATGCGCCTAGGAGCCTCCCTACCTGGAAAAATATTTCCAGCAGTGTGGGCGGCGCCTAGGCGCAGCACTGCTGCGCCTAGGCGCCTGTTCGGCAGATTTTCTGAAACATTGCACCTCTTGGAGTGCAGATGCGATTTTTCATGGCTTACCTCCAAATGGTGTCTTTTGATGACATTCTATGGCCTAGTATATATCCAACATCCTTATAATGAATTATGAGATTTTCAATTTTACACCATAAATTGATAGAGAAAAGCAAGATCAAAAGTTTTTTCTGCATCATATTCATTTGTTCTTGAAGAAGAGAGTTTGCAACCTTTTGTGGTTGTGAAGCTTGTGATTTGTAGTGCTACTATCACAATGAGTCGTTGTATCTTGGGAGAAGATTGTCGTATTCCGTAAGCACCGTATGCGGGGTAAAATCTTTTTAAGAAGATAGTGCGCAATACTAGACTCGACTCAGAACATTGTCATCTACAAATTTCCTTCCCGCTACAACGCCGCCGCCAACGAGACCCTTGTGGAGTTGAAGACGAACAAGATACCCAACGAAATTTTAAACACATAATTCTTTCATGCAATTGCAGATGCACATGCGAGGTCTTGTTCTAGCCTCTAACTGGACTCAGGGGGTCATTGAGATAGATGCGGAATTAGCAGCTAAGGTATCAAGAATCCTATTTCAACCCATTCCGAAGCTTCGATAATAGACTACATTCACAACTTTTGTGACTCTGATAAATGCGTTTGTAGTTTCTCATTGTAGAAGAACAGCTAATAGTTTTTAGCTCGTGAGTTGTCCCTGCTACAAAGGATTTTGTCCATTATTTCTGCAGCCCTTTGTACTTAAAGACTTTGCTCTTCTAGCTTAATATATTTTAACTTCTTTGTTAAAAAAAAAGAGTGTATGATGAGTGATGTACCATTATACATGCAAGCAAAAATCTTGTCACGATAGTGATTTCATAGAAGATTAATTTACAATTTACAAATAGTGATTGACTATATTATAATCAACCACAGTTTCAAAATTAAATAAATAGAGTCATATCGAGTTTTTTTCTAATATTTTTAATAGCTAGAAAATTAATATGGTAAAATATTATGTAAAAATGGTCGTTTCTGATCAAGTTTCAGGAGAGGAGCTAGACTTTTAATGTGGAGATAAGTGCAATATCAAAAGATGAACCCAAAGAAAGAGTGAAAAGAGTGTGCAGCAGTCAGAGATATCTCCGTAAAGAAAAAACAAATGTAGAATTACTTGTAAAAGGGATGAATTCAAGGAGGGAGTCTGAATAAATTTTTGCTTAATCTGCCCACCAGCCACTGCTTTCTCAACAAAAATATATAGCTCACATTTAATAGTTGACACTCCATTTCTTTTTTCATCAATGTAATGATTATAAACCCAGAAAGAACAACGTTTTTTGGCCCTTGTAATCCAGCGTTTATGCATTAAATGACATTTTTTCCTCTACTAAGCTGCGTCATTGTCACTTCTTGAAAATAATTAAACAATTCCTGTAATTTAAATCAATGATATGAGTGATGAAAACCAACTGCTTGTGTTGCTCCTTTTCTAATCGATGTTGGGCCACTGTTCATACTCAAACTCGAGTTAGTCCAAAGAGGACAATGATACTTTAACCACCTGACTAGATCCGGAGTCTCATAAATGGCATTATTAATGCATGCTAGTTCAAGGATTCTGAACTACACGACATCATATCCATGTAAACATATAAATCCATCATGAATTGTACATAAAGTTTAAATGATTCAAGATAAGTACTTAGGCGCTCAGCAAATGTTATTGCTCATGAGTTAGTAGCTCGTGTTGTGTTTTTACGGGCCTATTTTGGGTGATTTGGAATGTTGTCCCTTCTTTTAAAGTTCTTTTGTACGCAATGATTTGGCTCATTTAACTTAATATATTCATGCCAAATCACACTTTTGCGTAATTAGACACTTCGACACCTTAATTTTTGGTACTTCTACTTTATTTTGATACTGCTTCTTAGAACAATAAATTTTAACACAACAATATTGCTCCATTGAATATAATCGAGTGTTCACTCTTGTGAATTTTGCAATTAAGTTCAAACTACCACGTGAAAAGTTCTAAAGTGTCTTTTATAAGATATACTTTTTTTTAAAAAATCTATCACCCCCATTTTTATATCAAACCGTGCTCATTCTAACACCATATATAATTCAGAGACCAGATACCATTCGGTACATTGATAAATGATGAGATAAACCATAAATTTTAACTATACATCTCTCCTTTATTTCATATCATCCATTATATCAAACGATGCCTTTTATTATAGTATTTTTGTAATAAAGACGTAACTTGTAAAAGTAAATGTTATATAAAATTTCTATATTTTAACCATGCATACTTTTAAATATTTTACTATCTATGTTCCAAGGTGCAACAATAATTAAAGGGACGTGCATGCTAGATGCTAGGTAAATAATGGGCGACAGAGAAACTAAATGGTATTAATAATTGTTCGAAATTAAAATCTTTCGCTTTTAATTTAAGAGAATTATATTAATGCTGCTGAAAAAGAGACTACGGCAAAAATCACGGGGGTTTTAATTACAGCTAGAGGATGACAATACAGAGTTGGTGGACAACTATTCTAGTGTATCCGGTGCATCAAGACCAACACACATACACATCTATATATACATATATATACATTGTGTATGTGTGTTGGTCTTTGAATGCACCCAAAAATTCCTATTTTATGTGTGGTACAAGCGGCGAGCCCTACACACCAGCTAATTGCATTCTATTTTTGTAAACTTTAGCCTATATTTGATACTTATTAATTTATTTTGTTTACTTAAATCGAAGGGGGTCGCTGCATGTTGGCCTCTCAACAGATTGTTCTTTGTGTGCTGATGAAGAAGATGATGTGTCCCACTTATTCCTCACCTGCACATTCTCTCATAATATTTGGATGGAATGCTACAACTGGCTCGCAGTTCTTGCGATATCTCACTCAAATCCAGTCTCTCATTTCCTACACCATCGAACACGCTGCCTGCGAACCATATAAAGAGATATTGATAGCAATGTGGAATTGTGTGGTTTGGAGCATCTGGAATCTCCGGAACTCGGTGATTTTCAAAGAATCAAGGCTTAGAAAGTTTTACAATACTTGATAGAATTAAAATTCACCTTTGGTCTTGGCTTGTGAATACATACACATGGAATAAGCCCTGGGGTTTAAAATACACATATCTATTAAGATACCTTATGATAATTAACACAACAAACATATAACTAGGAGTAATACATACACATGGAATAAGCCCTGGGGTTTAGTTGAGGAGATCAAAGCGATATTTTCAGCAAATATTAATCATAAAATTCTAATTTATCTATTTGCGTTAGAAAGATTTGGATTTTGGCAAATCATACCCATATCAAGATCTAAAAATGGAGATTATAATGTTTATCGTGATCTTTTGAAAACATGAATAGCCTACATGCACACGTGGTTTCAATTTTTTACTTCTGAGCTATGATGAACGGATGTGGATACGTAGATAATTTGGTCCAAATTCACTTTGTAAGAAAATTGAGAATGTAAATTATAACTTTTCAACCAATGTTTGCATAGTGAAACGGGAACCAAACTACAGTATGTTTTGCGTAATTTTCCCTTAATATATATATATATATATATATAATCTAAATAAATATTATTGTATACAACATATCTCATCCTATAAATTTTAAAAATCTCGTGCAATTAATGAAAGTTGACGATGTAAACTGTAACTTTTTTCAAATAATGGTTACAAAGTGAAATTGGGACCAAACTTTATGATGTTAAATGCAATTTTTCCTAAATATTTATAAGAAATCAAGTTTCAAACATATAATTAGTATTAACAATTTTAAAGTCAAAATAATAAAATTGGTGTATCTTGACTTTGTCGGATAAGGTATCAGACGTATCTTCGTCATATACAGACACATTCCAAGATTAAAAATTAATTTTTAATTCCAGATACGACAAATGGCATATCCGATATGTCTAAGTCAGACGTATCTTGATCGTATCCATACATATCTCAGATATTAAAAAATAATTTTTAATTCAGATATATCAAATAACGTATTTAATACATATCGGTACAATATTCATATTCAAAACATATCTGATATAAATTTGGATATTTTAGGAGTATACATATATCATAGCTTCTAAGATATACAAATATCTTCTGTTGTACTACTATATAACAAAAATTTCAATGATAGGAATAATAATTAAAATAATTGGGTTTTATATATAAATTTTGAGACATTAATATATATTTTCTTAAAATGTACCCTAGCAACTGCAAGGCATTTAATCTAGGAAGGCGTGATTCTTCTGCAGAATATCCATTGTCATCATTCATCAATGTCTTATTTCGTGTCCTGCCAACTTTTTTCTTTGTGCACCGTATCATCCTAAAATAAAGCCAGCTCTCAGGAAATTTGATGTTATTTTTAGTGGCGGTGTTTTGTGGTATATCAATAATTAATATGTTATTAATGTAAAATATTTTATGTAAAATATTTTAAATAAGTGGTGATGATGTCCCTACAAACAGTACTTTTAAGAACAACGTTAAATTAATCCAGATCTTCCCAACAAAATCCACAGAATATAATCAAATAAATGGTAAACAAAAGTGAATTAAACTCATAAATTAGAAGGAAATAGGCTTGGAATGACACATGCATCACGCATATTCTTAGAATTACAGTCCAACAAAATTCGGAAAAGAAAGTAAAATACAAGAATGAACATCCCACAACCACAAAATAATGCAAACCATCTCAATTTTCGAACGTAGAAATTGTTCGGACAAAGATATTTTTCGGCACAATGGACAAATTAAAATAACCTTGATTGTATTATATCAGTAACTCCAAATAGTTGTGAGATTTCCACTGATATGTATGCACACACAAATATATATGAATAAAACAACATTGAACTAAGCAATATATGGTCTTGATTTTAAAAGACAAATATTTAACTAAAAATACTATTAAATATTTTATCTCTATTTTAAGAGTCGGTGACAACTTACCCTAATGTGGTATCGATATATGCATTTTATCCTCATGTGGTTTGTAAACAGACATTTTACACATTATGGAATCGTGAATAGAAAATTAACAACATATGATTTGTAAATAGATATTTTATCCAATTTGCAAAACATAACACAATATATTGACAAACTACATGGGTTAAATTGCATATTTTCAAATTACATGAATGTAAACTGAGTGTTTGGAGAACTACGGGATAGTTTGTAGTCAAAAGCACCTATTTAAGGTTTCCAAAAACTCATTTCAAAGTCTCATTAGCACAAAACAGACATCTAGAAAAATCCGAAACAAAACCAAACCTACTCTTAAATTTTCACCTCTTTTAACAAATCTAGTGTTCTTGTAATGCATGCCGAATTGTATTAAAAGTCTATTTTATACTATTCATTTGTTTTTTACCACGCTAATTACATATGAGTTGCACGTCGCTGATAATTTTCCATTCTTAATTTCAAAGTAAAAATGTGTGTATGTATATATGTTTTTTTTATATATATCTACGTATGTACTTTATTTGCACACAAGTGGCCTATCATTTCTGAATCCCCATACCATTTTTCAATTCCTTATTCACAACATTTTGTCTAAGAACAAGAAGCATTTTTACAGTTACATAAAGCCTCTTAAATGAGAGAACTTTCACCTTCACACAAGTACAAGAATATCTCAAAAAGTCTGGTTTTTGTAGTCTGCTAACATATATATCTCAACTAAAAGAAGAATCCTTCTCAAAAATTTATATCATTTTGCAGCATTCATTCATTCACAAAATCCCTTCAATAATCACCTACATGTATGCACACCCATTTATATTTTTCCAATATACATTATAATATATCATATCACATGAAATAATCACAAATCTTTTTGATGGATACCTTTTGATCCAAGCAATTGTGTCTGAAATTCCTCCTCTTTTCCCTTTAATTCCTTTTTGTTCTGTCAACTTCAGTCCTTCTCTTCCAGATATCATCTCTCTGATATGAAATCTTCACTCCATGTGCCCAAACTTCATCTCCCCCCCTTTAAAATTCTCACATCCTTGACTTATACCTACTACCACACTTCTCATATCCTCTTCGTGTTTTATAATAACTTCTTCTTGTAATTAGTTTCTTGAATTCAGGTAACATGGAACCTCAAAATTTGCAAAATCCCACCGCAAATGATCAAGAAACGGGGAAGAACAGTAGTTTTCTTTGCAGACAGAGCAGTACTAGGTGGACTCCAACAACTGATCAGATAAGAATCTTGAAGGATCTTTATTACAACAATGGACTTAGGTCTCCTTCTGCGGAGCAGATTCAGAGGATTTCTGCGAGGTTAAGACAATATGGGAAGATCGAGGGCAAGAATGTTTTCTACTGGTTTCAGAATCACAAGGCTAGAGAGAGGCAAAAGAAGAGATTCACTTGTGATAGTATACCCATGCAGTACAGAACCGGGGTTTGGAAGAATGATGAGATTTACAACAAGTTTTCTAACGTGAATTCTGGTGAAATTTAAAGGGTTCTTTTTTCTGTTTTTGTTTTTGATAATTTTGTTTGATGGGTTTATTTTATGCAGTTTCTTGAATATTTATATGCAGGCAATTTTCCATCTTCATCGGTTCCTCCTGCGCCTGGTTTTATCAATGTTAGCTCTGTAGGGAACTTCGGAAATGGATCTTTTGCTGTGGAGAAGAGTTTTAGGGTGAGTACAATGGATGCCTTTTGTAGGTTTGCTGATGCATATGCATAATAAGAAATTTAGGCAGGGTCAGAGAAGATCAAAGTTTGTATTTAACAAAAATTACATATCAAATTTAAATTAGTTTTAAATTAAGAGAGGACGATGGCTCGATCTAGCTAAGCTATGGCTTTGAGTTTCACATTTATACAAATTTTTGCACTGGTTTAAGGTCTGGTATGCCTTTTACATGGCAGACATTTACAAAATAACAGCTACCTGATCTGTGAGATGCCTTGTATTTTGATCAAGAAGAAATTTATAGTGACCCTCTTCTATTATGTAAACAGTGATTTTTCAATGACTTAATTAATATAAAATCACTTGTAATGTATGAACATATGAAGTAGAAATCCAATGTTCATTCGAAACTTCCTTTACCTCTTGTTATTTAATCTCGTCTATGACAATTTTCAGATTGAATTTATCGAAATTACATTAAACAGGATTGTTCTATAACCCCAAGTTCCAACACCTGTGGACCAATGAGCCAAAACTTCACATGGATAGGGGTGGATCCTTACTCTGCAACCTACCCTTTTCTTGAAAAGAAAAACTGCAACCTCAATACTGATCTTCAAACCCTAGTAATTGAGGAAGAAGAAGCCGAAGAAGAGACGCCGGAAATCGAAACCCTTCCTCTCTTCCCCATCCACAGCAACATTAAACAAGAGACAGACTACTTCAATGGCGGCTGGCACCACCTCTCTACCGATAGTATCACCGGTCCTACAGCTTCTTTGGAGCTCACTCTCAACTCCTATGCGGCAAGATTTCCCAATTGCCCTTAAACATTTAAGAAGTGTAAATTTAATTAATATATGTTGGCGTATGTTGTTTAGTGCATTCTAGTAGCCTACATGGAGGGATTAAATCTTAGTAATTTGCAGTTAAATGGGATATTGTGTTAATTTTGATATGTCTGCCTGCCTGCCTAATTCACCATTTATTGTATATGTTGGCGTATTCGAAAAATCTAAATTAATTTTTTTTATAAGAAAAATTTATTCAAGAGTACAAGAAGTATTAACAAACTAACACAACAACAAGATCACAAAAAAGAAAAACGAGAAAACCGGGTTCACAAAATCACCCAGAAGAAATACAAATGTCTTAGAATATTGTTAATTATATCAAGCTATAACCTTTGTAGAGTTTTAATATGATTATGATGTAAAAAATTCTCTTGCGAGATATTAGCCAAAAAAATTTGAACTAAAATTCAAATTATAACATATTGAAATATATTCCAGCTTGATTAAACTTCAATAATTTCAAAGATATAAAATAATATTCAAATTTACTAAAAACATTGGTGAACTAATTTGTCAAATTCCAAACATATATTATCTTGTGCACACATTAACTAGCTCTACAATCTTTGTAATGTAAATCATTCTTCAATATGTATGTTGGTTTTGTAGCATTTCAATTTCTTTAAAAAAATAGCCACTTCATTGTACAATGTATAGCGTACATAAATGCCAACTTATATATATAATTGCATATATCCAGGAATATATATACACAATATGTATATATGTATGTAGAGAAAATTATAAAAATAGTCCCTAAGAATAGCGGTATTTATAATAATAGTCTCAAACTTTTAAAACAAATCAAATATAGTCCAAAGAAATTATTTTTGTTTTAACAAAAGTAGTCCACATATATGTTTCTATCACATATAGTCCCACATAATACAAAAGTGGGCCCTAACCCTTAACAAAACTTGAGACCATTTTTATTTTAAAAAAACTTTATGTGAGACTATATTTGATAAAAATATTTATGTGATACTACTTTTTTGTTAAAATGAATTTTTTTGGGACTGCATTTAACAGTTCTAAAAGTTTTTACTACTATTGCAAAATTCATCTATCAATGAGACCTATTTTGTGTCTGATTTTTAATTATCCGTCGCTACGCTGTTCCCAAGGACTAGCAAAATCGAAATAGCGAAGTCATCTCAATGGGTTCAGAAACCACACGTTTCTCTGTCATTATAGCGTACTTCCACATAATGGCTAACCCAATAACGAAAGTTTCATAGGGAGACAGGAGCAGGCTACCATGAGACAAAAGATCTATTTTTGTAATTTATCCTATGTATGTATATTACCTTGGTGTGCCATTAATGCAAATGTAAACACTTTAGATATATTCTAGGATTATAATACACTTTTTATATGGCTATTATGAAGTATTGAACATATACAAATGCGATTGTGAAGTGCTGCTACATGTGAGAGCAGTCTATTTTAGTTAATCACAATTTACTACATAAAAAACAAATTAAAGTTTTCTATAATTTTAATTTTGAGGGTGCATCCATAAATAATTAAAATCATTCCATGGATTAAATGATTTTTTTTTATATAAAAAGCATGAGACGATAATTCAATCTTATGAAGTAATATCAGTACCTTATTTTAACTAATAAATATTTTTTAAAATTTATGACGAAAATAAAAGTTCGCGTAAATTAAAAAATGGGTATCTAACATAAGGTGAAATGAAATTTAAGCTCACGTCACACTTGAAAAATAGAAAGAGTAATAAACAATTTACTTTACGTACGACAACTATCTTCCAACGAGTCATAGCATGCAATCATGCATGTAGCAATTATCTACCAACTTGTCAGTTCAGAGTTTTTTTTAATACATTTTTTAAACAAGTAGCCACACTCAAACTCAAAACATTTATAAGGATTGTTATCTCGGATTTTGGTAGGATGTCGTTCTTGGTTAACAATAATTCCTTCAGGGAGATAAGCTATCTTGAAAGAGAAAATGTAGAAGGGAGCCGGAGACGGAACTCCGACGAGGCCCCTCCGACGATCAAGTCAGGATATAGGATAGGGAAAATAAGAGCTTTAACAGGCAAAGATGGCGGGAATCAATCCTCCTTTTCAAACCTGATACCTTACGTGTGTATATATTGGGAGAGTGAGAGGGACAACCTGCTACGGCCGGCTGGTGTCTCAGGGAACCATCGCGGGTATTCCACTGAGTGTTTTCGTCCCAGAGGGTGGTGACCACCGACAAATACTGTACACCTTGTACGACGCCCTACCGGAGAGATTTTGATAGTACTAAAAAATATTCTCTATGTAATAGTCATTCTCTGATTGGCCTATTTGTGAGTAGTTATCTGTCTAGAATAAAATTTCGTTACAGACAACTCGGAATAGGGACCACTCTAGTGCCCACGACATCATTGCCGGCGCTGAAGAAAACAAAGACTAAGGGAACTGCCCAGAGTTGGTACGTCAGCTCGGTCGCGGTCTTGATCACAGTGTACGACTCATGTGAGCTCAGCCGGGGTCAGATTGGTTGAGTAGGGTGGAAGATATGGGATGAGCTAAGACAGGATCCGAGCTGAGTACAATAGGACAGGCTTCTTCCGGGGGCATGAAGATATCCACCGAGATGGGTACGCGCAGTAAATGACGAAGTAGGATCGGGTAATACCCGTTGAATTAGGGTTGAGGCCGTACTGACCCCTTACGGAGGTATCAAGTATAATGTGATGACTATTATGTCACTGCTCTGATCATCAAAAGTTCAGAGATTATGGTTGCTAGACCGAATGCAATTAGTTTCTCATCCAAATATAGTCCCGTATATATAATTTTATAGAAACCCATTTTTTGATTATAATATTTGCTCCAGATTAATTTCAAATTTGATAGGCATTAATCTCATTGTGGGAAAAAGTTAGTCATTCCTTTCTTATCATCGTCAAAAAACACTAGATGATCTTGTTCAATAGTACTAAATCAACTAAAATTTTGTAGTCCTAATTTTGCTTGGCATTGAAAATCAGAGAAATGGCCACTCGGTAAAGTGGTAGTGATCAGGAAAAAAGTTAGGATTATGTGGGAGGTGACAACACGTAGCTATGTAGGGTATATTGGAGAATAGAGCATATATATTGGAGTTTGCACACCTCGTTAATGTGTCGCAAGATCTACCATAATTTTCAATTGACGTAAAATATTTCATATGAAATATACATCTAACTGGTGATAATGTTCCTAAAAACAATTTAGTCAATGTCATGTAGTAAAATATTACTTGAACTTGACTTGGAGATAGTATTTAAACTACTCGAACTCAAACATACGGGTGATCTATGTGTAAATAGCTTGACTAATTTGTGCTCATGCTCAACTTTACTATATAAAAAGCACTTGTGAGTAAAGAAAATTGACGCATTATTTTAAAAATAAAAATCATAAATTTGTTTTTTTTATAAACAAAAAAAAGCATAAATTTATCTTAAAATATATCTTCATTCTGATGATAACAATTTTTATTTAACTTGATTTGTACTTCTTTATATTTTACTTAGGCACCGTTTAGTACAATGGATGAGATGAGATAAGTGAGAGATGAATAGTTAAGAACTATAGCTCATCCTATCCTTATAAACGTACCAAACAATTAATAAATAAACACGCGTGCCACTTAAATTATTGAAAATTCAACTTGAATATAGATCTGGTATCATGATCTTCTGTTAGTCTTTTGTACAATTTTGAAGAATAAAGAAGATTGGGTTTGCGGAATGAAAGTAATTTACATGTATTAAAAACTGGCCAATATAATGACTTTTCTATTATTTCTATCACATCTTTTGAATCTTCAGGGTTTGTTGTTTAATATTTTAATTTCCAAAATATAAATAAATAGCAAATTAATTAGCTTGACAAGTTTAAATATCCACTTGCATCAAACTGGGCATTTAAAATGTATAATTCTAAAAATATCTATTAGTTCTGTTTAATTCGATTTGGTTTATATATAGTTTTTACAAAACAACTGATTAATAAAGTGGATAATAGACACCTCCGAGCTAGTCGGATTGATTGTCATATTTGTCCCATTTGAGACGGACTCGAATTCGAGTCCTATTAAAAATATTTGTTCCCCCAAAAGCTAAAAAATAAAAAATAAATAAAGTGGATAATATGAATATAGAAACGAACCGCAATAAGCTTTCTGTTTGGTTAGATTACGTGTGAAGTTCGTTTAGTTGAAATAGTTAGAAAATAAATTCAATTTTTTTTTAAATTTGATATGATGGCTATTCAAATCAAGGGATCCTATAGAACTGATCTCAAAGTTGCAAAGAAAATTTACCCATGGGGTTAAAATTGAGAAAACAGACAAAGCCATGTAACTGATTGTGGGCCAATGACATGGACAATTCCACATCTAATATTGGGTCATTCACTCAACATTTTTATGCATTTGGTTCTTTTTGCGAGTGCTTTCCCCCATTTCACATTCAAAGAGCTTCATTTGTACTTCAATAACGTCTTGATCACCAAGATTTGGGGTGGATGTTTTCCCCTTTTGGTTTGACATTTTTCGCATGCTTTTTGCCTTGTATTGTGCCCTAATGTCTTTGAGTTTTTATACACCAAGCCCATGTATGACAAGCCACTGTTGAGGTACAGGTAAATAATGATCGTTGTTGAATGTAAAAATCATTTCAGACGATAACCTGAAATGGAATATGTAATAATTTTCAATTTAATCAATTAAATGTCTATAATTGTGTAGCCAACCGGCACCGACAGCTACCATCAGAGTCTTACCTACCTACGTCTATATACAATGAGCTGGCGTATACCCGTCGAGTGAATCAAAACAATGCCCAAACGCACGAGTTTCGCAAAGAAAGCTTTCATATTCAATGCTCGCAAGGGTGTTACATTATTGAGAATTACACGACATCGCACTCGTAAACGAAGTGATTCTCACCGTTTATGGCCTAACAAACCTGGTTCATTGACACCCACGGGGTGCAGTCCCATATATCCGTATGTGATTTAGTATGGGGCTCTGTGATGCCACTACAAGGGAATAAAGTTATTTTTCTGCTACTAGCTATAACTTTTATCAAAGTGGTAAGCGTTTGATTCTAACATACACAATAGTGAGGGAAAAATTGGCTAATATGGAAAATATGGACAACGCATCTTTGCTCGGCCTAAGATTTTTGAAAGATTTAGATTTATCTTGGTTGCAATCTTTGGAGCTTTACAAGACTTCTAGTACGTAATGCCCCTTACAAGTAATATAACGCATGATATACCCGACATACTCTTTCTTTTTGCTAGACGTACGAATACTTTAAAGTTTAGTTTCTTGTACCTTTTCATTGCATACAATTGTTCTACTCCAGGCTTTCTGTTTATCGTCCATATTTTTTGTCATCTATCTTTTTCTTCAACGGTTGCGGGTGGGTGGGGATTGATTGTTTAACCAACATTATTCATCTGCAACATACGGTGTAGGCCATTGACAATGGACGATTGCCCATTGTAATTTAATAAATAGATGAATTTCATGAAGAAAAAAAAAATTTACCTCAAAATATATCAAATCGTCATCATCAAAATTGATAGGTCGATGACCATAATTGGGTCCCGTACACAGATATATTATTTCGAGAGTACAATAATAACATTGGCTAGTTTTGTGATTTTTTCTTAATTTTTTTTATTATTCAAGAGAGAGGTGGGATTTGAACCTGACACCACTTATGTTGGGAAATATATGGTAACATAGCTTAGGATTTGAACCTGACACCACTTATGTTGGGAAATATATGGTAACATAGCTTGTTGTCTGGGTAGTTTTGTGGTTGATGTTTCCAAATTTATAACGACACAGTCCGACTTATGGTCATCGGTCGACACATTTACACCACCTCGACTACACAGCCTAAACCGTCTCTCAGGAAATTACCAGACTAGACTATCAATACAAACAACTAAAATAACCAGTATCTGGTTTTATGCTTGAGGGAACACTTCTTGTCTCAAGACCAATATACTCCGATTTTAGAGTCGAAGCTTGTTGTACCGAAATGATCGGACATGCCTATTGACAAAAGCAAAATAAAATAAAGAAGCATTTTTTTTTACATAAAAACAAAACAAATTCACCAGATGCATCAGACAGTCGCATACGGACAGTACATTGAAGAAGGTAACATTTTAATTGAGCGGATGGAATGTCAATTTTATTATAATTTCAAATAAATTCATATCTTTAAAAATTCGTAAGTATAATTCTTTTTAATTTTTTAAATTTCAAAAAAAACTTTGCAACTCCCTGGTACAGGCCCATGCAAACGTGAATGCACAATGGACTCATATAACAATTATTTTGTATCTCTACTCGCTCTACGAAAATGATTAACCCAAGTTGCTATATGTGTCCGTTGTAACCCCTTATAAACCATTTTAAACCTCCAATTTTTACTCATGTGGGACAAGGGCATCATAATCAACCCTCCTTTAGAACGCGATGTCCTTGTCGCGGCCTAATCCATTGATCCACCAGCGCCGGGAATCTAAATGTGGCTCATACAGGTTCAATATGTGGCTCTCGTACACGTAGCAATTTGCCCTCATAAATTCAAGAGGCGGCTCCCACGCACGTGTCACTGTACCCCACAGGTTCAAGAGGTGATCCCAATCATGTAGCACTTTATCCCCTTAGGGTTTAGGGGTGGCTCCCACGTACGTAGTACTTTGCCTCGTATAACACTTATCTTCACGTGTTTTCCTTTGCTGGTGACCGCCTCTTACACCATTTTGTCACGCCCCTAGCCCAGACCACGCAAGCGCGACTGCACAATGGACACATATAACAATTACTTTGTATATGTCCTCGCTCTACGAAAATGATTAACCCAAGTTGATATAGGTGTCCATTGTAACCTCTTAGAAAGCATTTTAAACTTCCATGTTTAACCCATCTGAGACAAGAGTATCACAATCAACACTCCTTCAAAACGCGACTTCATCATCGTGTCCTAATCTATTGATCCACCAGCACCGAGAATCTAGAGGTGGCTCCTACAGGTTCAAGAGGTGGTTTTCGTATACGTAGCACTTTGCCCCGCAGGTTCAAGAGGTGGCTCCCACACACGTTGCACTTTCCCCGCAAGTTCAAGAGGTGGCCCTCGTCATGTGTCACTTTGCCACTTAGGCTCAAGATATGGCTCTCACGTACGTAACACTTTGCCCCATATAGCACTTATCTCCCGGTGTTTTCTGTTGGTACTGTTTATTTAAATCGAAGATTGAATCAGTTTAAACAATTGTAATAAGAAGAGAAATTATATTGTAAACAAACATCAAACAATCACACAACAAAAGCATTAGGCTTACAGCAGTAATTATAAACTGAAGACTTAATCAACAATAATTTGGAAACAATTCTGGACGAGGCAACAGCAAGCCGTGTGCCCGAAAACTCAAATTTGCCCGCCTTAGCTTCTGGCCTCCTAGACAATGAGTTCCAAGGTACAACGTCCAATCAACATTTGTTTGGATTGAAGCAAAACTCCGAGCAGACTACCTCGAACACTAGCAGTGTGCAGTACTCTCAAAGCAGAATGTTATATGTATGTATGCAGATTTTCAGAACTAAGAAAGCATAGAGCTGGTGCAGCTTATATAGCTGAGTAGTAGACCTCTCCAAAGGTCATAGATAATTAAATGTAACGTTTAGTGAGGTTGATGAAAAATCTCAATACATTCGTATTTAAGTCTCACACTTAAATCTGAAATCAATTCTTTATGTAGGTGAAAAGTCTCAAACTTAACTCAGCAGAATATGAAAAGTCAGGTATATGAAAAGTCATTTCATAAATCCGAGTAGTAAAAAGATAGGGCTGCCTGCACGGCAGCGACACGCGCGGCGAGTCGAGTCGAAAAGAGACGAGTCAAACCTAGCCGAGCGGACGGACGGATGGCGCGTGAGGGGCACCCATCTTTTCTGCTTAACTACACTCTTTTGATTTGTATCTCATTATAAACAAATCATAAGTGTAATTTCTCAATGTGTGATTTCTTTAGCCTAATTGACTATTCATAATTAATTTACCTTAATTTTATTCTCAGTAACAAAATTATACCAAATTATTGGGTTTTATTCATTAAACCCAATAATTAATAATTAATCACAACAACTCACTACACCAGGATAGGAGGTGGTTAACCTTGAACCTTCCTTAGTAAAGTATCATCGGATATACTTGTCAACCAGTGGACGTAATGTCTTGAACTGTTCGATGTTTTATGTATAACAAGACAACAATACTAACACAGCTTCATCTCCAGACTATTATCGGTTCTTTCATTGTTATCCATTTTGGCCCTGGACTGCCTTGGATGTTTCATCGAATGCTCTAGAGATTTAACCCTCAGATCATCTCATAGAAGCGGCCCCTTCACATTCGATATAGGCAATTTCTCCTAAAGAGTATCCTGTCATACCCTACTTTATTATCTCGAGATAGAATAATCATTAAGAGCATGAGCTCAGCCTTCCCAAATACAGGTTTATCACTGACAATCACAAGAATAGGTAATGTACTCAATTTTCCGAGTGATTTGTTCGATCCCCCCCTCCAATTCGATTTTCCCATGGAACCTGCAAATTGGACTTTACAATTCAGGTTGGGTTGTCATCATGGCTGGAAATCAATTTCATGGGCTTCAACCCTATTCCTCTCGATGAAATCTCTACTCGGTCTCTCGTTAGACCTTTCGTAAATGGGTCCGTAATATTTCTTTAGACTTCACATAATCTAAAGAAATAACACTAGTTTTCAGTAGATTTCTCACGGATTTATGTCTCTGGCGTATGTGTCTAGATTTCCCATTATACACATTTTGTGCTCTTCCCATAGCTGTCTGACTATCACAGTGCACGCTAATGGGTGACACAGGTTTTGACCACATTTGAATGTCCTCCAAGAAACTCCGAAGCCAATCAGCTTCTTCTGCTACAAGATCTGAAGCTATGAACTCAGATTCCATAGTTGATCTAGCAATGCACTTTATATTCTTGGAGTCCAAAGTCCAATTCGCATCTGAATACCCTTCAATTACTGCTGGATATCTCGTATAATGTAGTCCCTAGAAAGAAGTGTATCTTAGATATCTAAGAACTCGAATTACTGCCTTCCAGTGCTCATAACTGGGATTACTCGTATAACTGCTCACTCTGTTGACTGAGTTAACTATATCAGGCCTAGTGCAATCCATGAGGTACATTAGACTGCTTATGACCCTAGAATACTCAAGTTTTGTTGCACACCTTCTCCGTGATTCTTGCAAAGATTTGACACCACTTTCATAGGTGTTCTCGCGATGATATTATTTCTCTTATTAAAATTGTCAAGTATTTTCTCGATATAAAGACTCTGGGAAAGAGAAATCCATCTTCATGTTTGGTGATCTTCATCCCAAGATTCACATCTGCAAGAACTAAGTCTTTCATCTCAAAATTTCGTGACAACATTTTCATGGTCATTTTGATGTTATTGTTATTATCAACAATTATCATGTCATCTACGTATAGACATACTATTACATAGTTTGTTTCCTTTTACATAGACACATTTATCGCATTTGTTTGTTTTAAACCCATTTGAAAGTATGACACTATCAAATTTTTTGTGCCATTGTTTAGTGCTTGTTTTAATCCATACAAGGATTTCACAAGTCTACACACCTTTTGTCACGCCCCAAAACCGGAGCGCATGACACCGGCGTTGAATCCAAATATAAGATTCGAATACAACAAGCCTCGTATACAGATCTTTGATAAAACCAGTCTATTTATTCCAAAATCATTAAATTGTCCTTACAATTGCTAATACAAAATACTATTCTCTATGATTAAATCAAATATGCGGAAGCATAAGTAAAACTAATAAATTTCCTTGAAGGTTCTCCGTAGATCATCATCTCCAAAGATTATTCTTGTTCTTCTTCCTCGATCTATTCTTTTCGTCTTTGTCTGGGAGGGGAGGTAAGGGGGTGAGCGTTTGGGAAAACACTCAGCAAGTAGGGGCCAATTGAACATAGTAAAAAAAAATACATATAATCATATACTTATAATCATAGCAAAAATCCTTTAATATTTCTTTGTCAAATCACATAGATCTTGGCACATAAACACATTTCTTACACATAAACACATATCTTGCACATATCCACATAACGAGTTATTTGATTTAAAAGCATACTTTTCATAGGTTGTTCAATCGAGATTTAAAACATACATATAGTTTTGAAAACGAAATGAAATATAGCAAAAACCCACTTACATTCGAATCGTGATTGAGCGAATTACATGTTGTAGAAAATAGCACAAAATCTCTTATTCCTTTGCCTTGAAGGTTTCGAATAATGGGTGTGTGATGTGTGATGTGTGAGAAGATTTTCAACAATGATGAGTGGTGGAATCATCTTCCTTTGGTATGATATTATGGGTTGTTAGTGTAGGGGAATTAATGGAGATTCCTAGACTTTTGCCATTTAAAATCATGATTTTGGGAAACTTAATTGAATGTGTTAATGAGGCAATTGTATGAGGGAAATTGCTATAATTGTTGAGTAAGATAAGAATCATTTAGTGGGCAAGATAATTGAATATGTTAATGAGCAATTGAATAGTATGCCATGATTTGAGCTAGGCCTTTAAATGCATTGAATTGCAAATTACAAGATTTGGGTAATGACATTGAATGGCTAGCAAGATTTGGGAAAAGGGCACTTGAATATGCAATTTGAGTGGTCATCACCTTTCATAATTTGAGCAAACACAATTACAAAACTTTGGCATCTAATGGCATGATTTAAGCAAACCATTAATGTTATTATATTGGATGAATGAGCTTGAATGGTGGTTGAATGTGATTGAATGGTGGCAAGGTTTGGGTTAGGCACTTAAATGCCATTGAATTACTAATGATAAGAATTGGGCAAGTCCATTGAATAGTTTAATTATGCACTTCAAAAAATGTAGGATTAGTGTAGGAATTATAGGCCATAAACTCTTATCTATTCATTGCAAGATTTAAGATTGATTATTATTATTAATATTATTTTCAATGATTTCTTAACTAACTACAACTTTAAATTATTCAAAAGTTTATAAGCTAAAATCATATAACCTATGTATTATCTCTTACACAACTCTAATAAGTTATAAACTTAAATATGTGATTAAAAGTCCACAAGATTGAATAATATAATTAAATCCATCCATAATGTAAATCTATTATTTTTATTTATTTTTCAATGTTATCTCGGTATCACGTAATTTGTTTGACCAAAATTTCGGGTCTTCACATCCCTCCCTCCTTATTGGAAGTTTCGTCCTCGAAACTTGAGTCGGCTTCAGAAATACATCACATAAGCACGTAACACATATCACATAGTGGCTTCTTTGGGTTCAAGAGGTGGCTCCCATGTGCATATCACTTTGCTCATTGGATTCAAGATGTGGCCCCCGTTATGTGTAGCACTTTGCCCCGTCGGTTCAAGAGGTGGCTCCCACATAGCGTGGCACTTTGCTCCTCCGATTCAAGTGGTGGCTCCTACACACGTAGCACTTTGCCCCGCCAAGCCTTTACTTGTACATTTACACAAAAACTCACAATGACTTATTGGATTCAAGAGGTGGCTCCCATGCGCATAGCACTTTGCTCTTAAGGATCAAGAGGTGGCTCTCATGCATGTGGCACGCCCACATCATGTAGCACTTTGCCCCGCCGAATCAAGTGGTGGCTCCTACACACGTAGCACGTTGCTCCGCCAAGTCCTTACTCTTACATAAACATATGACAACTTATTGGATTCAAGAGGTGGCTCCCGTGTGCATAGCACTTTGCTCTTAAGGATCAAGAGGTGGCTCCCATGCATGTGGCACGCCCACATCATGTAGCACTTTGCCCCGCCGAATCAAGTGGTGGCTCCTACACACGTAGCACTTTGCTCCGCCAAGCGTACCTTCACATACACATATTACAACTTATTGGATTCAAGAGGTGGCCCCCATTATGTGTAGCACTTTGCCTCGTCGGTTCAAGAGGTGGCTCCCACATAACGTGACACTTTGCTCCGCCAAGCGTACTTTCATATACACATATTACAACTTATTGGATTCAAGAGGTGGCCCCCATTATGTGTAGCACTTTGCCCCGTCGGTTCAAGAGGTGGCTCCCACATAACGTGGCACTTTGCTCCGCCAAGCGTACTTTCACATACACATATTACAACTTATTGGATTCAAGAGGTGGCCCCCATTATGTGTAGCACTTTGCCCCGTCGGTTCAAGAGGTGGCTCCCACATAACGTGGCACTTTGCTCCGCCAAGCGTACTTTCACATACACATATTACAACTTATTGGATTCAAGAGGTGGCCCCCATTATGTGTAGCACTTTGCCCCGTCGGTTCAAGAGGTGGCTCCCACATAATGTGGCACTTTGCTCCGCCAAGTGTACTTTCACATACACATATCTCTTAATTTTTCAGTTTAAAACATACTAAAACTTTTTAGAATTCAAACCACACACATACTTTCCATATTCGTGTGAATCTTTAAAGCATACTAAATGATTTCGAAAACAAAGAATGATGTATCTTAACTTTAGAAAAGTGAGCAAATAGAGTTCCGAGTTTCCACTTGGGATGAAGGTTTAAAGTTGTTGCGTAGGAGTGTAACCATGGAATAACACAATTCCAGATACATTCGAAGAGTAAATTAAAATTTTACTAATTAAACTGAGAGGTTCACCACGAAATCCTAAACAAAGAAAATCATCACTATGATACCTAAGATTTATTCTTTATTATCATTAAGATATTGCATACTAGAAAAACTAGTCTATTATTTCTCCGTCTCCTAAATCCCCTTCAACATCTTCCAGTATCATATGATCTTCAACTTCCATCAGGAAATTTATCATAGACTGCTTGTAGGCGACTTCCTGTGCCAATTCATCCCTCTCATTTATGAGGGCTTGAATTTGAGTCACGTGTTCTCCCGATGCTCATTGAACTCCTGCTCGAAGCGTTCTAACTGTTGGCACTTATTAATGTGGACTTTCATAAGTGTTTTGTTGTCCTCTATCGCTTTTGTAAGTCGCTCTTCGGCACGATGATGGTGGTAGGTCATCCTTTGGGCCTTGTAATGGTAGTAATTGATTATCTCCAACAACTCTGTCTTGTTTCGCATCTCCTTGTCTTGGAATATTTTAAATTCGGTTATCTCATGCTCCTTCTTTTGGATCGAACTGTTTTGAGCATGTGTCATCGCAGCCTACGTCGTATCGAAAAATGTTATGGTGGATGAGGAATTGAAGGATGAGATTTTGTGAGTTAGAATTCTTTGAGGAAAAAAATTAGATCATCAATTGGTTCCGTTTCGGTTGCTGAATTTTGAAATTGACAAATGATTTTTCTTAGAAATTATGTGAGGGTAAATAATACGATTTGGATTGGAATAATCTGCTTCGGTGGTTCAAAATTCGAGGGCAAGAATTTGAGAGATTAGGATTTAAAAGGTGTGGATTGGGGCTTCAAGAATTCGATCACTCAAGGTTTGGAATTTCGAAATTGTTTGAGGGCTATTAATATACATGTTATGAGGATTCATTACCCAAATTTAATTTGAATTTGGTGTTCCGAGTTGTGTGAAATCAATGCCCGAAATTTTCGCAGATTAGGGTTCTAGGGGCGAGAATCTCGATCCGAAATTGAGTATCTTTCCTTGTTTGTGATTTCGATTGGATAGAGGGCTTTTGTTCGACATGATATAAGGATCATAAACCCAGAATTAATTTGAGATTGGTGTTCGGATTAAGGAGATATTGAATTTGGAAACTTTCAAAAATTTAGGGCTCTTGGGACGTAAATCGTGGTCCTCAATTGACGCATTTGCTTCGTTTGGGAGTCGTTAAGAACATAGGGCTTTTATTACTGGCATGATTTCGAGCAAGATCCTGAATTTAATTTGATTTTTGTGTTCGAGAGTTCGATTAAATAGGTAGTGAAAGTTTTCGAAATTTAGGGTTCTGATGAGGCGAAAATCTTGTTTCGAAATTGAACACTTTACTAATTTATAATTTTGATTTGATAAGGGGTTTTTGGTAGGGATTAAATATCGGTCATAAACCCAAAATTAATTTGAAATTTATGTTCGGATTGATGGAGAAATCATTGGTCGAAATTTTTGCCATTTAGGGTTTATAGTGCGTGAATTGCGGCTCGAAATTGATCGTCTTTCCTCGTTTATAATTCGAATTCAGTAAGGGGCTTTTAATGAGGATGATATTAATATTAATACTCCCGATTTAATTCGGATTTTATGTTGGGATGGTTGAGAAATCGATTAAGGAAATTCTCGAATTTTTAGGGTTCATAGGCGTGAAGTATGGTTCAAATTTGAGTACTCTCCGACGTTATAGGAGGCGATATGGCATAGGGTTTTTATTACCCATACCAAGAATGGTAATTCATTGAATTTAATTTGATTTTTATGTTTGGATTTGAGAGAATTTAAGGTTTAAAATTTCGGCTAGGGTTCCTTATTAGGGTCAAAATTTCGATCGAAAATTAAGCACTTTCCTTTGATTGTGAGTTAATCATGATGGAGGGGTTTTGTTAATCATGTATAGACGATCATACACACGGATTTGATTTGAATTTGGTGTTCAACATCATGGGTAATTTGATTTTCGAAATTTTAGCACTTTACAATTTTAGGGTTCATGTATGTAAAATATTAGATCCGAAATTACTTACTTCCATTAATTTGTTAATCCAATTGGTTATAGGGCTTTGATTCGAAATACTTCAAGGAACAGAAACCCAGATTTAATTTGGAAATCACATTAGAACGGGTGGGAAAATCAATGGCTAAAATTTCGAACAGTTTAGGGTTCTTGAGTTCGAAATTTGGATCTGCAATTGGTCATCAATCGATGAACGGTTAATGCAATTGGGAGAGGGCTTTTTCTCGTCTGCTACAGGCGGTCATGGTGATGGGTCGAATTGCCGACGATCGGCAGCGGCGGCGCGGCGGTGGATAAGCCTTAAATCTAGGGTTTTCGATTTTAATTAATTAATTAATTTTTTTTTTACATTTTCCAATATAATTTCAGATTGTTAATTCATGATTCCCATCTTGTTTTTGATTTACTCAGTTGGTCTATTAGATCCGGGATTTATAATCCAGTTGATTTATATCAACCAAAAATCTTTTCCCAGCGGGATCTTGGAACCTGGTTTTGCTCTGATACCACTAAAATGTCACGCCCCAAAACCGGAGCGCATGACACCGGCGTTGAATCCAAATATAAGATTCGAATACAACAAGCCTCGTATACAGATCTTTGATAAAACCAGTCTATTTATTCCAAAATCATTAAATTGTCCTTACAATTGCTATTACAAAATACTATTCTCTATGATTAAATCAAATATGCGGAAGCGTAAGTAAAACTAATAAATTTCCTTGAAGGTTCTCCGTAGATCATCATCTCCAAAGATTATTCTTGTTCTTCTTCCTCGATCTATTCTTTTCGTCTTTGTCTGGGAGGGGAGGTAAGGGGGTGAGCGTTTGGGAAAACACTCAGCAAGTGGGGGCCGATTGAACATAGTAAAAATATACATATAATCATATACTTATAATCATAGCAAAAATCCTTTAATATTTCTTTGTCAAATCACATAGATCTTGGCACATAAACACATTTCTTACACATAAACACATATCTTGCACATATCCACATAACGAGTTATTTGATTTAAAAGCATACTTTGCATAGGTTGTTCAATCGAGATTTAAAACATACATATAGTTTTGAAAACGAAATGAAATATAGCAAAAACCCACTTACATTCGAATCGTGATTGAGCGAATTACATGTTGTAGAAAATAGCACAAAATCTCCTATTCCTTTGCCTTGAAGGTTTCGAATAATGGGTGTGTGATGTGTGATGTGTGAGAAGATTTTCAACAATGATGAGTGGTGGAATCATCTTCCTTTGGTATGATATTATGGGTTGTTAGTGTATGGGAATTAATGGAGATTCCTAGACTTTTGCCATTTAAAATCATGATTTTGGGAAACTTAATTGAATGTGTTAATGAGGCAATTGTATGAGGGAAATTGCTATAATTGTTGAGTAAGATAAGAATCATTTAGTGGGCAAGATAATTGAATATGTTAATGAGCAATTGAATGGTATGCCATGATTTGAGCTAGGCCTTTAAATGCATTGAATTGCAAATTACAAGATTTGGGTAATGACATTGAATGGCTAGCAAGATTTGGGAAAAGGGCACTTGAATATGCAATTTGAGTGGTCATCACCTTTCATAATTTGAGCAAACACAATTACAAAACTTTGGCATCTAATGGCATGATTTAAGCAAACCATTAATGTTATTATATTGGATGAATGAGCTTGAATGGTGGTTGAATGTGATTGAATGGTGGCAAGGTTTGGGTTAGGCACTTAAATGTCATTGAATTACTAATGATAATAATTGGGCAAGTCCATTGAATAGTTTAATTATGCACTTTCAAAAATGTAGGATTAGTGTAGGAATTATAGGCCATAAACTCTTATCTATTCATTGCAAGATTTAAGATTGATTATTATTATTAATATTATTTTCAATGATTTCTTAATTAACTACAACTTTAAATTATTCAAAAGTTTATAAGCTAAAATCATATAACCTATGTATTATCTCTTACACAACTCTAATAAGTTATAAACTTAAATATGTGATTAAAAGTCCACAAGATTGAATAATATAATTAAATCCATCCATAATGTAAATCTATTATTTTTATTTATTTTTCAATGTTATCTCGGTATCACGTAATTTGTTTGACCAAAATTTCGGGTCTTCACACCTTTGTTTCTTGACCTGGAACTACAAACCCTTCAGGTTGGTCCATGTAAACCTCCTTTTTCTAACTCTCCATTTAGAAAAGTCGTTTTTACATCCATTTGACGGATCTCTAGATTATATAATGCAGCAAATGTAATTATTAACCTTATCGACGTTTTTCTGGATACATGAGCGTATGTATCGAAATAATCAACACCTTCAGTTTGTCTGTAGCCTTTGACTACAAGTCTAGCCTTGTATTTATCTATAGTACCATCAGCTTTCATCTTCCTCTTGAAGATCCACTTGTGGCCTAGTGGTTTACAACCTACAGGAAGATCCACTAGTTCTCAACTATGATTATGTAAGATAGATTCTATCTCACTGTTCACCGCTTCTTTCCAAAGATCAGTGTCTTGTGAAGACATTGCTTCCTTAAAAGTAGTCGGATTCTTTTCCAACAAGTATGTTAGGAAATCCGAGCCAAAAGACTTCTCTTTTCTAGCTCTTTTGCTTCGTCTATGTGATTATACATTCTCTTGAGAATCTGTATCCCCCACATATCTCCAACATTGGTTTTCAGTCAATGTCTGAGTTTTGTGTGGAAAGATTTCCTCAAAGAATGAAGCATCCATAGCCTCAATGATAGTATTCACATGCGTTTCTACATTATCTGACTTGTGTACTAGAAAATAATAGGCAATACTATCTTGGGCATATCCGATAAATACACAATTCACTGTCTTACGTCCTATCCTAGTCTGTTTAGGAGGAGGAATTGGTATATTTGCTAGACAACCCCAAACCCTTAAAAACTTGTAGCTAGGTGCGCGACCTTTCCACAATTCATAAGGCGTTTTATTCAACTTTTTATGTGGTACTCTGTTTAGCACATAGTTGGCTGAAAGCAGAGCTTCTCCCTACAAATTCTAAGGTAAGTCAGAACTTATAAGCGTCGCATTCATCATTTCCTTAAGCGTTCTATTCTTCCTTTCAGCAATACCATTTTGCTCGAGAGAATAAAGCGCAGTGGTTTGATGAATAGTGTCACTCTCAGCACATATTTGTGCAAATTATGACTCATATTCACCGCCTCGATCACTTCGAAGAATTTTAATCTTTTTATCAAGTTGATTCTCAGCTTCATTCTTATCGTGAATGAACATATCAATTGCTTCGTCTTTATTTATCATTAAGTATACATAATAATATCTTGTAAATCATCGATAAATGTTATGAAATAATTTTTACCACCTCTAGATTGTATATACTTTAGATCGCATACATCCGTATGGATCAAGTTTAAAGGTTCGGTGCTTCGCTCAATTGAGTGGAATGAAGACTTGGTTAATTTGGCCTCTACACAAATCTCACACTTGTGTTTATGATTGATGTTAAATTTAGGTAATAGATTAAGAGACATTAGCCTTTGTAAGAACTTATAATTCACATGTCCTAATCTACCATGCCATAAATGTGAAGGCTCACAAGAATAATCAAACTTTAAAGTTTTATTAGCCACATTGGCAACAATCATTACATTATTTTTGCTTGTTTTAGCCTCGTATGCTGCATTAACATCAACCTCAACCTCTACACTAGACATAGTATTAGGAGCTAAAGTCATTATGCTCATATTGAAGAGGTTATTGGCCAAGTAGCCTTTGCCCACTAACATACCACCCTTGGACAGAATGACTTTGTCGGATTCAAACACGAGCTGAAAGCTTTTATTGTTCAGCACTGCTCCGGAGATGAGATTCTTTCGGATCTCTGGCACGTGGAGCACATCGGTAAGAGTCAACTCTTTGCCGGAAGTCATCTTTAGCACAACCATCACTTTGCCTTCAACTTTTGAGACTACTGAATTTCCCATGTAGCAGTGCTCATCATTTACTGGTTTTAGGTCTTAAACATCCATTTGTTGGCGCAAATGTTGCGAGTAGTCCCAGTGTCCACACACCATTCCTTGGAGTTCCCACCAACAAGGTTCACCTCCGACTCCACTGCAGTCAGATGCATGTCATCCATGTCTGAGCTCAGGTTGTCCTCAGCAATGTTGGCATGAGTAGGCCTCTTGCTTTTGCCTCTGTTTGGGACTACCTTCCTTTTATCCTCATTGATTTGACGTTGAGTGCAGTCCTTGGCCTTATGGTTAAGTTTACCGTACACGTAACAGTCACCGGTGAACCTCATGTTCTGAGTATCTCCCTTGGAATCAAAAGTGTGTTTGCGCTTATTCCCGTGGGAACTGTCCCCAACTTCAATCACGTTGGCCTTGGAAATCATACTGATTGAATTCTTGTCAAATTTTCGGTTGTCTTGCTCGATGCGCAGCCTCCTAATAAGATCCTCAAGACTCATCATCTTTTGCTTGTGCTTCAGTTAGCTCTTGAAGTCCTTCCAAGATGGCGGTAATTTTTCAATCATCATCGCCACTTGGAGATCATCATTTAGCCCCATACCTTCGGCACCAAGTTCATGATATATCAGCTGCAGCTCTTCGCATTGCTCAACAACGCTCTTGCCATCTACCATTCGATAGTCATGAAATCGACCGGCTACAAATTTATTTGCGCCCGCGTCGTCAATCTTATACTTCATTTCTAAAGATTCCCAAAGATCCTTTGCAGTTTCTTTAGAGAATGCACATTGAAAAGTGCATCGTCAAGAATTCAGTACGTAATTGCGACAGAGGTAGTCGGCATTCATCAACGATTCAACTATCACATCAGATTGATGATCATCTTTGTCCTCCACCGGTTTCTCCTCTTTGAGAAACACGGTCAAGTTCAAAGTGGTCAAGAAGAAAGCATAGAGCTGGTGCAGCTTATATAGCTGAGCAGCAGACCTCTCCAAAGGTCACATATATTTAAATGTATGTTTAGTGGGGTTGATGAAAAGTCTCAATACTTAACATCAGATTAATTCGGATTTAAGTCTCACACTTAAATCTGAAATCAAATCTGCAGGTAGGTGAAAAGTCTCAAACTTAACTCAGCAGAATATGAAAAGTCAGGTATATGAAAAGTCATTTCAGAAATCCGAGTAGTAAAAAGATAGGGCTGTCTTAACGGCAACGACAAGCACGACGCGGCACGGCGAGATGAGACGAGCGGACGGACGGACGACGCGCTAGGGGTACCCATCTTTTCTACTTAACTACACTCTATTGATTTGTATATCATTACAAACAAACAATAAGTGTCTCAATTTCTCAATGTGAGATTTCTTTAGCCTAATTGACTATTCATAAATAACTTACCTTTATTTTATTCTCATTAACAACATCATACCAAATTATTGGGCTTTTATTCATTAAACCCAATAATTAATAATTAATCACAACATTTTCCTTGCTGGTGACCGACTCTGATATCATTCTGTCATGCCCCGGACCCAAGCCAATGCAAACGCAACTGTACAATAGGCTCATATATCAAATACTTAGTATATGTCCCCGCTCTACGAAAATGATTAACCCAAATTGCTATATGTGTCCATTATAACTTATTATAAACCATTTTAAACTTCCAATTTTACCAATATGAGATATGGGTATTACAAAATTAATCACCTGTTCTTTCACACCGACGACTATTCAACGCATTATGTTTATCATAGGACATATCCAGTACGATGTGGTGCTTCATTTGTTTGATATATTTAGATTTTTTAAATCTAAATATATCAATTTTAAATTAAAATATTCATTCTCGAATAATTATCCGCCTCCCCCTTTCAAATCCGTGGATGTAAAAAAATTTACCCCATCCAGAGAAAATTAAAACGATTGGATAAAAAGAAATATATAGACAATTTCATTCACCCACTCAAACCTCCTTTTGCATGACCGGCAAAGTCCAAGTATCCGCATGTGTAACCACATGCGATGGAGTAGCGATATCCGTCGATGCTGGTGCAGCCGATTTCTTTAAAACTCAATGCAATCAGCTACGGTTTCACTGTGGTGTGGATCATTGGGGTAGTAGCCAAAGTCAGATGGCTGAGCTGATGAACAACCACAGTCACGTGATTGTGGGCGCCGCCCTTGTATAGAGTCGAAAACACGATGAGCCGGAAAACAGCCTCCCTAATCCGGTCGAGTAGCGACATGGGTGAAAGTGGTCGGCTGGTTTATCCAATGACAGTGGTGGCAGATCTCAGCCTTGGCCTACATAATGGGTTTTTTATCATGGTTTTTTTCAATGTATAGTTGTCAATGTGTTTATGATTGATTTTTTATAATTAGTTTGTTGAAAGGCTTTTGGTTTAATAATCATTAATCTGTTGTTATCATATAATATCATATAATATAAAGATAATCTGTTTGGAAGTGGTATGAACCAAGTAAAAACTTCATTATATTAGTGTAATAAATTAAACATGTTAAATTCAGGATATATTTACATTAAAATTATAAGAAATAAAATTATTTGTTTATTTCAAGTACTACATAAATCTATTAGTGTGAAAATATGCAAAATCATCTAATAGTACTTTTGTCATATTTTTTGAATTCTATCAATTGAGTATCTCATTTTGGACCATCTTCACAATCTTTAGGCCTCAAGCAGCCTTCTCAAGCTTCGTACTGTTGAATTCAACTCGTGGAAATATTAAACTTCATGCACTAGGATTAGTCTTTTTCCCCTAGTGATCTAATTGATATTATAGAAATGGTCCATTCACTAGTCACAAATGCATGCGAACAATTAACGCCAAACAAACAAAGTCAACTGCTCCAAACCCAACAGAAAAACATGTCAATACATCCAAACCCGTAACACGCAAAAGTGTTGCACCACAAACATAATACATGATATTCTAGGGAGTGATGGAGATGCAATCAGTACAAGCTCTCAGATAGAGGTGCCAAAGGGGACGTGCAGTGCCGACAAAGTTTGGAAACGGGCGGTATCGTGCCAGCCCATTTGGCCCTACACGACCCATTTCAATTATTTTTATTTTTTTATCGATAGGTTAATGCCAAACATTGAAATATAATGAAAATATTGCTTCGAATGCCACCGATCAATCGGCGCGTATGTTGCTGATATCGTCGGCAGCATCTAAAAAAAACTTTCATGCCCATGGGTTGTGCAATGCCGGCACAGCCAACAAGCCTAAACCTTGGCCCTGCACAGCACGCCCGACCCCTTTAACATCTCTGCTCTCAAACAAAGGCAAAAAGCTTGAGACCATAAGCAAAATCAAAAAATATATCGCATAGAAGTAAGAACAGCCATAAAACCACAACAAACATCATAGCGTCGGATGGGCAAATCGAAGGGAAAAAACACCCACCCAAAGATTAAACTAAGTGATTTAGACAAATAAGAGGCAGTAGGAATATATAAAGAGACAATCACCGTCGTAGTTAAAAGAGGCCCAAAAAAACCTGACTTGAGATTGGAAAACCAGCGAAATCACCGGGACAACACTTTTGGACCGAATGTCCTTTTCCGACCCGAATGAGAGGTGTGAAGAGAACCCCCGCATCATCCGGAGAGGGGATGACAAAACACACGGACAAAGTAAATAAGTCATATCCGAGCACCAGGACGTTGAGAAGGTGATTATACAGATGATATGTGTAATGCCTAGATATTTATCATGCATGTTATGTTGGATCATGATTATGAGATAATTATGGTATGAGGTGGACTCGAGTTCGGGTTGAACCGAGTATGATAAATTATATGAAGTGTGGTAATATGACAAAGGGAAATGATAGACATGTTTGATATGGAAAATATGTGACTAATGAAATGTCATAAGGTGTGAGCAACTATATAAAGTTGGTGTAAAACATGCTTGATTATATTGATTATGCAATTGATATATGAAGTTATGATATGAGTTATACATGGAACAGTAGTAACTCTACATGAAGGACATGAATTTGATGCATAAGAGAATACATGGAGTGCATTTGGTATGATTTATTATTAAGTATAAATAAGGAGATTCAGATTTTAAAACTCATAGTGCACCAAATTTCACACACAAAATTCCTAAAAAAACTGTCCTCAAGCTCTTGCATCTTTTCTTGGTTTTGGCTTGGATAATCAGCTTGAAACTTGTATTTCACTTGGAGTTGGATCTACTTGGTAAGGAATTAATGTTTCTAAGCTTGTACATATGGTTACATATGAGTTTCTACATGTGTTGTTTCTTTAAAAAGTTGAATTAAAAGTTGTATTGGTTTGAATTGCTATGAGATATAATGCAAAGAGATGAGTTGTAATGTTATGAAAATATGTTCATATGATGCTATTGTATGCATTTATCGAGTTTTGATGGTATAATATGGGGTGTATGAGGTAAACCATGAGGATAAACTCAAAATGGTCATATTCTGAAATTTTCAGAGTCGGCCGATCGATCACGAGCTATGTGGCGATCGATCGTCACGACAGGGGAAAAAATTAAGGCGGTGGAACGCATTAGCGATCGATGGCGATCGATCGCTGAAAAACAGAACATTTTTGGCGATCGATCGCGTGAGCATGATGATTGATCGGTGAGAAACATAATTTTTTTGCGATCGATCGCGAGGGACAATTATTTGGAAAATGTTATATTTTCACAAAATTTTGGTAGTAAGGCCTAACATTGTAAATTGTTGATATTTATGTAGCACCATCACAGAGGACATGCCAGATATGAGGTTAAGCATTGACTCTTGATTTTATATCTTTTGTACAACACGACAGGTACGTGTTGACGTACGAGTATTGATGCTATAATTGTGTTGTATGTATTGTTGTGTGATGATGCCTACACACTTGTGATTGAGATATGCAAGTGTTGTACATATTGTTATTGATGAATTACCGAATTAACCGATTTTTTTTATAAAAAAATAGAAAAAAATTCAAAAAAATATACAACACCATTACACAAGACTTTGCTCATCTTTTTAGCATACTTCACAGTAAAATGATATTTTAAAAATAAAATATTTTGACCGATTCAATGATTCAATCATCCATAATTAGAGTTTTACAAATTATATGTAGGACAATTTGCATTTTGGAGTTTTGGACAAAGAGACAATTAAGACCCATTTCAAAATTAAAATGCATGACCCAATGGCCAAAAGCCCAAAACCTAATTATTTTAAACATATTAAAAAAATATTATTTAAAATTAAATAGGTTTAACCGATTTCTAAAATTCATAACCAAAACTGAACCGATTTAACAATTTTTGCACAAAAAATCGAATTTCGATTTGACCGGACCGAATTTCTGAAATAATTCAGTTCGATCAGTTAATTCGGTTTAACCGATTTTTTGCTCACCCCTAATTGTGATGATCATATATCTATCAATACTCATAAGCCATGGTTGTTTCTGTAGGGACTCATAGATGGGGAAGGCCGGGATTATGAGTCAGACCTTCTGCTGCTAGGCGAATTACTGATTGAGAGATAAACTTGTTAGTACTTTATGACATGTAATTGCTGTAAATTATGTCATGTTTTGGGAGTAATGTAATAATTGACATAGTAATACTCTTAATCAGTTTGAATTTTATCTTAATCTTAGTTATAATTGTCGATAATGTGATGCATTTAAGGATTAAGATAGCGAAGCCCCACAAAATGCAACCGTGCAACCACCACAAGAGAGTGAACCAGGGAATGACCTTAAAAGAAAAATTTTCTAAGGGTTCTTAAAGGTTTGATTCCAAAATGTATTGAATTAGCTACTAAATATTAACGAGACCGCGAGAGTATGAAACACTCTCAGCTCCACGGATCGATTATAACTACCTATTTAAGATGTGTCGTGATATTGATACAATAATTAATATTGTTATCAAAACATTTTCATGTTAAATTCATATATATTAAACCAAAATTATTGGTCAGTCCATAACATTTCACGTTCAAGAAAGTGAAACATGCTACCCATAAATTCCCTGCCGAGGGAAAGTTCTATGCTTCAAGGCTGGGGAGTCTCACTGCTCTCGAACAATTCGTCTCCCCCGTTTGGTTTGGTGATCACTGAATCCAAAATCCCTAACCCTAGTTCGATAAATCAGAATTAAATTAAAAACCGTAGCCTTCTTGCCTTTTCAATCTCGTAATTTGGTGTTTTTCACCTAATTGAATTTAGGGTTTATCGATTCTTCCCGTTATATAGAGCTATCGAATTCTTAACCTCTTTGTTTTTGGTTTATTTCAAGTTTCTGGGGTTAATTTCAGAAATCGTCCACCATGAGCCCCGTTCAGAATTTCGAGCAACACTCTCGTCACCTTACAGAAACCGATCTCCGTATGCGAAGTTTCCTTTTGATTTTAGTTATGCACTTCACACCGGCTTTGCTCTTTCTTTTTTTCATGGAATGATTTGTTTGTTGGTCTGACCTTTTTTTTTTCTTCAAAATATTTGGTGCAGCAATTCAGACGCGGCTACAAATGGCAAATGAGTTGCGGGATAGTCTGGAGATATGCCACACGGGGGAGTACTTGAATTTCTTGAAATGCTATTTCCGTGCATTTTCTGCTATTCTGTACCATATCACTAAGCCCCAGTTCGCTGATAATCCAGAACATAAGCTGCGTAATATTATAATTGAAATTCTCAACCGGCTACCACACAGCGAGGTTCTGAGGCCCTTTGTACAGGAGCTTTTAAAAGTTGCTATGCATGTGCTCACCACCGATAACGAGGAAAATGGGTTAATTTGCATTAGAATTATTTTTGACTTACTTCGGAATTTCAGGCCGAGTTTAGAAACTGAAGTTCAGCCCTTTCTGGATTTTGTCTGCAAAATTTACCAGAATTTCAGCGCTACTGTTAGTTACTTTTTCGAGAGTGGGGCTATGATTTCACACCACCAGTCCCTCCCTCCACATCAGGGTCTATGGGGCCATCGTTTAGTGGTGATGATGTGAAACCAATTGAAATTTCTGATCAAATCGGTCCCTCGAGTGGTTATGTCGGGACTGCAGGGCAACTTAACCCAAGTACGAGGTCTTTCAAGGTTGTCACGGAGAGTCCGCTGGTTGTTATGTTTTTGTTTCAGTTGTATGGAAGACTTGTTCAGACTAATATTCCACACCTCTTGCCATTGATGGTAACGGCAATCTCAGTACCAGGTCCGGAGAAGGTTCCTCCCCATTTGAAGAATCATTTTATTGAGCTGAAGGGAGCACAAGTTAAGGTAAGTATTATATTGTTTTATCCAAGCGTGCAAGTTATTATCTGAATTTTCCACCAGTTTATATTTAGTTATTTGCTTGGTTTGTGATTACCTATGGTCAAACACTGAAGCGGTTGGATTTCTATGCTAGTGTCAAAGGAGATTTTGTCAATATTTTAATGCTTCCTGCATATTAATATCATAGTAAGATCAATGATCTGTAGTTATTATTGGTTGGAAAGCATTTGAAGCAACGGGAACCCACAGGTTACTTCCCTTAAAGGGCCTGCTAACGGTAGTCATTTTTACTGAGGATAATCAGTTATTGACTTTTCTTGGTTTAACTTGAGGTTATAAAATGCTCCCTTCTTGCATTTCTTGTACTTTATGTACGGCTTGATGTCTGAACTTGTGGTCCCTCACACATTGAATAGTAATCTCATTCGCCTTATTGCCATTACCCTGACATGTTTATTGAACTCTTAGTCTTTGCTAATGCTTCACGTGCAGACTGTTTCTTTCTTGACTTACCTGCTGAAAAGTTTTGCTGATTATATCAAGCAACATGAAGAAAGTATATGCAAAAGTATTGTGAATTTGCTTGTCACATGTTCTGATTCTGTCACTATTCGGAAGGTTGGTTTTTTGCTGTTATATTTGGCTTTTTTATTGTTTATTAACTTGCATTTGATGTATAATAATTGTTGGTTCCAGGAATTATTGGTAGCTCTAAAACATGTACTGGGGACTGATTTCAAAAGGGGTTTATTTCCTTTAATTGATACACTTTTGGATGAGAGGTATACTTTTCTATACATTGATCAGACTAGCCATTTTGATAACTTTATTTCCCGCTGATCATTACGAGAACATTAATTTATTTGCTAAAGTTTCTACGTGATTTATGCCTAATCCATCATGTTTGTAGGATAGTGTTTAAATCTGATCCTGCAACTAGTAAATTCCATATTTTTTAGATATGTATTTGAACGCAGCGAAGGTGCAAAGGTATTGGGGAAATATTTCTCTTATTATGATTGATAACAATACAACAATATATAATTCTCCTAAAGTTATACAAAGCAGGAAATATAAATCTTCTAAGGGAAACTAACAAAATAACTCCTAAAAATCTTCCTACCTACCAATAATCTGAATATTGACGAAGCAATCCAATATTACATAATATTCTCGTGAATCTTCCAACAACCCCCCTCAAGCTGGCTTGATATATCGTACATAGCAAGCTTGCCAACCAAGTTTTCATGTTGCAGCTTAGGGAGTCCTTTGGTGAGTATGTCAGCTACTTGACTCGTGGTAGGAATATAAGCATGCATATTACACCACTGCCAATTTTCTCCTTGATAAAATGTTTATCCACTTCTACATGCTTTGTTCTGTCATGTAGGATTGGATTATGTGCTATAGAAATAGCTGCTTCAGCACCACTCGTAGCCATACCATTTTTTTTGCTTCTCCAAGTAACAAGATTACCACCAACAAACGTGCAATATCTTGAGGTAGATCTTCTGTCATTGACATCACCTGCACCAATCTGCATCCGTGTAGGCCACCAACTGAAGGTGGCCTCTATTCTTGAACAAAAGTCCTTTTCCAGGGTATTCCTTTGAGGGTATCTCAAGATTCTGAATACAGCTTCAAAGTGAGTAGGCCCAGGATAGTGCATGAATTGGCTCACAACACTTACAACAAAGGCTGTGTCTGGTCTGGTGTGTGCCAAATAGATCAATCTTCCAACTAATCTTTGATAGCGTTCTCGGTCTATTACTTCATTTTGAGCAACAACCTTTTAACTTAACATTAGGTTCGAAATGAGTATCCGCTACCTACAACCAGACATTCCAGTTTCCTTGAGTAAGTCAAGTACATATTTGCGTTGACTGATGAAGATCCTTCCATTGATCTAGCGAATTCCATTCCAGGAAATATTCAGGTTTTCAAGATCCTTGATCTCGAATTCAACTTCAAGGTGCTTCTTCAACCTGTTTATCTCATGATGATCATCCCCTGTTACGATTATATCATCTACGTAGACTATAAGGATGGAAAACAGTGTGTGATCGGCTTGGCTTTGTGAGAAACCATGTTTCCTCACCACATTCCCAAAACGCTCAAACCAAGCTCTAGGTGACAGCTTAGTCCATATAGAGCTTTCTCCAATTTGCACTTCTTTCCTTCTCCCATTCTTCAAATCCAGGTGGTGAGTTCATATACACCTCTTCTCGTAAATCTCCATCCATGAATGCGTTTTTAATATCGAATTGAAGTAACCAATTGGAGTTAACTGCGAGAGACAAGAGAATTCAAATAGAATTAATTTTAGCGACAGGAGCAAAGGTCTCCTGATAATTTAGACCATGAGTTTGAGTAAATCCCTTTGCTACGAGTCTCACCTTGTATCTCTCCCACACTCCCATCAGATTACACTTCACATTGAAAACCTATTTGCACCCCAACAACCTTCTTGTCTTTTGGTAAATCAACAATATTCCAAGTATATTCTTCTTGAGAGCATTTATTTCTTCTATTACTGCCAATTTCCAGTTTGGATCACCTAATGCTTCATGAACATGGAACAAACAGATTAGAAATATTAGACAAAAACCTTAATGAGTGTCTGATAGTTTTTCATATAGACATGAAGTTCTGGTTGGTTTTTTCCCTCCCCTTGTCTCATTAACATTGGGCGAAGGTATATGACTCCCCCTGGTTTCCATACTACCAACAGATATTTCCATCAATTGGTTATTGGGTTTAATCGAATCAGATGTGGGATAATTTCAGAAACAGGTAAAGTGCTCACATTATCTTCAATAAGCTCTCCCCCTGAAGATAAGTTTCTGAAAAAAGGTTCATGTTCCACAAACCAAACATCCATGCTTGTAAATTTTTTTTTGTGACAGGTTTTAAAGCATGTATACCCCCTTTTTGTTAGAAGCATAACCCAGGAAAACCACATTTTTTCAGATTTTGGATCTAGTTTAGACCGAGAAACATGGGTACATACACATAAAACACACACCCAAAGGTTTTAAGGGGAAGATCCGTAGTTATCCGAGACATAGGAAACACATTCTTAATATTTGAAAGGTGTATCAAACTTTAAAGTTTTCGTGGCATTCTATTAATTAGTTAACAGGCAGTCAAAAGTGCTTTTCCCCACAGAAATTTTGGGACATTCATTGAAAACATAATGACTCGAGCCACCTCAAGTAAATGTCTATTTTTTCTTTCAGCAATTCTGTTGTGGTGTGTCACGACAAGTGGATTGGTGAATAATTCCTTTTTTGAGGAGGAATGCTCTCAAACTTTGATTAGCATACTCAGTTCCATTATCAATTCTTAGAATGCCAATTCTTGTTTGAAATTGATTTTCAATCATGAGGAAGAAATCCTTAAAACCTTTGTTCAACGTCGGATTTCTTTTCCAGCTAGTAAATCCAACATATTCGTGTGTGATCATCGATAAAATTCACAAACCATCGTTTTCCAGAGATTGTTTTAATTTTTTATTGTCCCCAAACATTACTATGAATCAAGTAAAAAGGTTTAGATGCACAATAATCTTTTATTGAAAGGAAACACGATGATCTTTAGCAAAATGACAAGCTTCACGATGAAGTTTTAAATAATTAATCCCTCTAAACATATCCGAAATAAATGTTTGAGGTATAGAAAACTAGGATGTCCTAATCTTTTATGCCACGACATTACTTGGTCATTGTCGACGGAACTGGAGCTCTTAAGTCCCAGAGCTTTATTCTTCCAGCAAGGAGTTTCATCGAAATGGTATAGCCCATGCACTTATCTAGCAGTTTCAATCATCTTCCCCTAGTTTGGTCCTGAAAAATAGAAGTAGAAGGAAGAAAAATAGTTGAACAATTAGAATCTTAGATAAATTTGCTAACGGAAAGAAGATTACAAGCAAGTTTTGGCACATGCAAAACAGATTTTAGTGTAATATATTCTGAAAATTTAATGTGCCACATTTGCCCGCAATAGATAAAAACTACCATCAGATATTCTAATTTTTTTCAATTCCAAAAACACGGAGTCTAAGAATCAAATACATGAGAATTGCTAGTCATGTGGTCTGAAGCTCCAGAATCTATAACCCAGGGGCTGTTATTTGTGAAAACAGATAGTGCCAAAGGATTGCTACCTGTTTGTGCCATCGAACCGACAGAAGCATTAGGTGAGGAATAGGATTTTAACAGTTTTAGAAGGTGATCTAATTGTTCTTTGTTGAATGGAGATGATTCCGCTTCATTTGCTGTGGAATTATTTGATTTTTTTACCCTGTTGTTCGGTTGGTCTCCCATGCAGCTTGTTGCCGGTTTCCCGAGTATGGTTGGGCTTGTCACAATAGTCACATGTTCGGCCCTCTTTATCTCCAGTTCGTTGTTTGTTGAATGGTTTGCTACCAACATTTGCTTCTGGAATGACAGGGTTGTTCATTCAATATGTGTGGTTCCTTCAATAGGTTTTGTCTTGCTAACAATCCTTTTTCCAAGCATAACTTGTCTAGGGGTCTCCTCTCGCCGTACCTCCGCAAAGACTTCCCCTCCGCAAAAGACTTCCCGATAAAAGGGATGGGATTTTCTCCCAAATTCGGCCACGAACTTCATCATATTCAATGTTTAATCCTGCAGAAACTTAAAAAACGCGACCAACATCGACCATTTTTTTTTATACTAGTTGCAGTCATCGATTGATTTCCATTCATAGTCATTGAATAAGTCCAGATCTTGCCAAATTCTTTTGAGGAGAATTAAAATACGTAGTCACAGAGTTCTCACCTGGGCGAATATCCCCCAGTGGAAGGTCAATTCTTACAATGGGATTGATTGCCTAGCGTCCAGTCCCCATTTTGTAAGTTTGGTGTCCCATAATTCGACTTTGCTGTTTGATAACAAAGATAATTAGCACTATCTCTTCGGTCCTGAGAATTGACTAACC
>CAJQUN010001892.1:0-40925 GCA_907163345.1 Haberlea rhodopensis
CAACAACAATGCATAACAACAGTATCGTACTAATAATGCACAAACTTGCATTTATCGTATGTCAAATAATGAACATATAATACATGTACCGTTGGGGTGCCCGTACGTCGCTTACGTACCTTTCCAAAATATCTTCAGTTGCAGGCTTTATCCCTGCGTGTGGGGCTACCTGTGATGGCTCCTTTTCCTCCAACTTTTGAAAGGTTTTTAAGCCTTAAAACGACAGATCTTCTCCTCCTTCTGGCTACTGAGAGTTGGACGAAAATGGGAAAGAAAGGGTGGGGAGAAGGAGTGGTAGAGGGTGAGTGATTGGGAGGACAAGTGGGGGGTATGGGCAGCCAGTTCTGCTGAAATGGGTATGGGTGAGGGGGGGGGGGGGGTGTGGGTGGTTGTGATGTGTTATGTTTGGTCCCGGGTATTTAGAACGAGTATTTTTAAACTATCCTCACATGATATTTTATAGTATTTAATAAATAAAATACTTCAATTCAATTTAAACAGGCTTCACCAAAACAAAAAAAACACCCACCCCAAGTAATCATGCCATAACCCAAATTCCCAACTTATTATCACATACACCCTGAAATGCATTTACTAGGCCATGACCACCACCTGACTAAGCACTTCTCACATTATTAATTCATCCAAATAAATTAACACCATAATCCTCATAACATAATTAAGGTTCAAATGCACATAAACATTTTGGGATGTCACAAGTAGGATCAGCGCTCGATGGGAAGTAATGAAGATCGACCGCCGATAGGAGTTTGATGAAAAAAATACTTTTTGAGTTTGGTTTACGATGGACTCCTCCAGTACCTCATTCCTTATATATAGAAGACCTAATGCACGAAAAGGAGGACCTTGGCATCTCTTTATCAGTCATAAGAGCAACTTCTTCATCTACCATTCACACCAAAAATAGCACAATTCATTGAAGAAGCAAGAACAACACAAGAGAGGAAATTACGGAGCGACGCACGGAGTGACACCCGCGTTTATTTAGTATTTTTGAACTTATTTAAATTTGAATTTCATATTTTGATGTTCATATTGTTGTAAGACATATTTTTGCATTATTATTTGATGATTGTAGTTGGCTAAGTTTTCTATCAAGAATAGGGGATCCTTTGTTTGAACCCATTATTTAAGTTTGAGTTTTTGATTGATTTGTCTACAAATCTTTGAGTATGATTATGTTTTTAATGCTTTTCAAGGATTAGCTACCTTTGAATTGATTTTAGTAATTATAATTGACTTGACCATACGATATTATAATTTGACACAATAATTCATACCGTGGGCTTTAGATTGAAACTGATCACATGAAATCTAGCACACTGTGATAGCCATAGATTACCAAGATCGAAAGCTAGAAGTTTTCATAGAGCGTATGCAATGTTGGATGTTAAATGAGTAAAGGACCATTGACTTGTTACAATTCAATATTAGGTTCAATATAACTTGACCATAGTATATTGAATAAAATCGGAAAACTCGTCACCTTAGAACGTAGAATTTAAAGTCATAACTAAAAGGAGAATTTGGGGGATTACATGGGTGAACCGAAGTCTTGATATTCGTCTCTATTAATTTCCATATCTTTTCATTGCTTGATTGTTTGGATTGGAGAAATTTCTGGGTTTGCAATAGTTAAATTTCACTCAATATTCGTAGGCTGAATATAGATAGGCTAATTAATTCTGGTAATTGCTACTATTCCTCGTGGGTTTGACACTAGTACTTCTAATTTCATTATACTAAAACTTGACACCGTGCACTTGCGGTAATTAATCGCTACACTGGAATTTTCTGTTTAAAATAATAGCGATCATTGCTCAAGCCCAAGTGTATGAGGCCTTGACAAAATATCAGTGCAGGTCAGCCCTGTCACTAAAGCCCAAGTGTATGAGGCCTTGGCGTTTATTAGCACAGGTCCGCCCTGATTGTTCAAGCTCGAGTGTACGAGGCCTTGGCAAAATATCAGTGCAGGTCAGCCCTGTCACTAAAGCCCAAGTGTATGAGGCCTTGACACTTTATTAGCACAGGTCCGCCCTGATTGCTCAAGCCCAAGTGTATGAGATCCTGGCAAAATATCAGTGCTGGTCAGCCATGTCACTAAAGACCAAGTGTATGAGGCATTGACACTTTATTAGCACAAGTCGCCTTGATTGCTCAAGCCCAAGTGTATGAGGCCTTGGCAAAAATCAGTGCAAGTCAGCCCTGTCATGAAAGTCAAAGTGTATGAGGCCTTGACATTTTATTAGCACAGGTCCGCCCTGATTGCTCAAGCCCAAGTATATGAGGCCTTTACAAAATATCAGTGCAGGTCAGCCCTGTCATTAATGCACAAATGTATAAGGCCTTGGTATTAGCACAAGTTCGTCATGATTGCTCAAGCCCAAGTGTAAGAGGACTTGGCAAAGTATCAGCGCAGGTCAGCCATGTTATTATTCAATTCAATACTTGGATTTTTTAATGAATATGGCAGGTTAGCCTTGCTAACAATACTAGAGGCAAGTCAGTCTTGTTTTTATTTAATTCAATACCCGGATTATTTGGTGAATATGGCAGCCTAGCCTTGTGTGTGAATATTATGGTAGGTTAACGTTTGATCACGGGCTGGGAAAGCCACGCAAAGCAAGTAAATAAACAAAGCATTTCATTAAAAAAAGGAAAAATGAGAAATACAACTATGCTCAGGTAAGGTGCGTGGCAGTATTCAATTCGGGTAGTACAATCCAAAATAAAAATAACCCTACTCAAATCATTCCCGATCTATGAAGTCGGGAGGATCTTGGCAACCACAGCGTTGAGGTCCAGAAAATCATCAAGGTCTTGATCCTTGGGGGAAAGCCATGGGATTGAATTGGTCCTTGCAAACCCTCGAAACCAAGACGGAACGCCTTCATCGCAAGGAAAGCATCCTTCTTCCCGACCTCCCCAGCTATGCACGCCTCCAACTCAGAACGGGCGCTACTTAACTCTTCAGTAGCGTTGGTCAGGGCCATATCTTTTTCAGACAAAGCGGAGCGGAGTCGATCTACCTTAGCACGATACTTGGTCAACTCAGTCACTACAACCTCGAGCTGTCACCTGATCCACCCCGGCCTCCCTCAGTTCAGCCTCTACAGCCTCAACTCGGCTTTTAGCCTCTCGAGCTTTCCTTCGGGCATCAGACGAGGACTGACTATAATTGGCACCCCGACGTACACTCTTGCGCAACATTATCAAACCCTGATAATTGTGAAGTAAATAATAAATAAAAAAGGAAAATGGGGGGGGGGGGTGGTTGCACGAAGCACTAAGAGCATTTACCGATAAAGCTTGGGCCAGCCCATCCTGAGCGAGGGGCCTCCACCTCATCTCATCCATGGCTTGTTGATCTACGTCCGTGGTTATGCACTCCAAGATTTTTGCCGGTAATCCGGAGATAGGGTCGGTGATTAGGCTGGTGGACTTGGTGTATTCCATAGGGAGGCCAGGAGAAACCGGGGCAGAGCCAGCCGACTCTGGGCTCTGGATAGAGTCATATGACGTTGTGACCTTCCCAGCCCTCTTTCTCTTACGAAGTGAGGAAACTTCACCCACACTCTCCTTTGCCCGGAGCACGATAACCGAGTCCTGCTGGGAAATCAGAGGGGGTGATGAGGCTCGTGCTTGAACCGAGGCGCTAGGAGGGACCCTTCCTTCCCTATACCTCCCCTATACCAGGAGGTTTCAAACTTCTTATGCGTGTCCCTCAGCCATCTTAGGCCCCAACTCTTTCCAAATCATGACAGCCACGGGTGCTCTATTTCAATTCGTGAACCCTTCCTTTCTCTCATACCCTTCGCCAATAATTTTTTCCACGTCAAGAATACCACATTACCCGGCCTGTTTTACTTTGGAGCTAGGCCATCGTGTAAGTTCTGGAGAAGATCTCGAGCTCCCACAAGGGATGGACTTGGAGAAGAGGTGTGGCGGTGACGATCTCCTCTGTGGGGCCTTCGGTACGGGTTGGAGAACTGGAAAGCCCCGAGCCCAAGGCATCTTCAGCCGATTCCTGTACAGCGGCCCCGGAGGTGGACGAAGTTGAGTCCGACATAAAGAAATTAACATAGAAGTAGAAAGCAAGGAACTTACAAAGGTTGGAGCGTGCGAGGAAAGTAGGAAGAAGCGGGCAGTGTGATGGTGCAAATGAAGAGGAGTGGGGGAATTTATAAGCAAACGGGAATATGGGCCGTTTCGGCCAAGCCCATGCGAACGGTGCAGATCGAGGGAGACCAAAGGTCACGAGCCTAGATAATGACACGTGGTGGCATCACTGATTGAGACGTACATCAACTGTCATATCTCAGTGATAGCCTGTCAGATCAAGATTTAAAATTTGAATCGCTGACAACTCAGTTCGGATCTCGGCTTAGCACGAAAAGTCGAGAACAACGCTACTCTAGCTCGACTAAGGGGGGATACTCGTGATACCCATGTTGGTACCCCAGTATGGTCTTGACCCTAACTTCTATGGTTATAACCGGCCCGTCCTCCTGGGTTGTTGCCCAGTACGATCAGCCCAGGAGTCATGACCCTTAAGCTCCTCAGCCCAGTTTGTCATTACCTCCTCAGTTAAGCTCAGCGGGCCAATAAGTCTTAGCTCAGAACAACATGATTGTATCTCCTCAGCCCGGTTTGCTAAAACCCCCTCATACCAGATCGTCAGGCCAGTACGTTACTGGCTCGGAACGGCCGTCGGTGTATCCTCGGCATCAGCCATCTCAGCTCGGAGGTGGAGTTACCTTAGAACCACGTTATTGGCCCTAAGTTGTAGCATGATTTAGTTTCGCATACCAATGGGGATTGTACCTGGGCTAAATTATGTGCGAGTCGGCTTATAACTCGTTCTAAAGTAGCTTTCCCTAGCCTAGACTCCCCCCTCCCGCTCTCAGAAAATAGATAGTGACATTGTAAACCCTAGTGTGGTCATTTTATCCCAGCAGTTCATAACATGATTTTTATTCATAATAGGGTGGACCGCACTCATAAATCAACCAATCAGATACTGACCAGTACATGATGTGACTAGAAATAGACACATCTTGAGTGCTTAATTGTCTACGATTTGGTAGGTTTTGATAGATAATTTGATACGTATGCTACCTAATCGTATATTTGTGTAATTGTAGGTACAATTGAAGAAAACGAGCTAAAACGATGTGTAAAGACCAAGGAGAGACATGGACATGACAAGGACTCAAAGTTGATCAAGAAAAGGGCAAAAATGTAATTTTGGAGGTGGCAATCGATCGCCCGGAAGAGGAAATCGATCGCCTATGGACAGAAACTTTTGGATCAAAATTTACGGGTCAGCGATCGATCGCCAAAGTCTACTGGAGCTCGGCGATCGATCGCCACTTTATAGCGATCGATCGCCTCAAGGGTTTTTCCGAAAAAAAAATAATGCAGCGATCGATCGCCACATTCAAGGAGATCGATCGCCGAAGAGTCCGAAAATTAGGAAATTAGGTCTTTTACCATGTTTAAAAGATTGTAACCTATTTTATCAGCCACCAACCCCCATAACTCGAATTATTTTGAGTTCTTAGGCATATTTCCAGACTTGAGAATAATTAGAGATTTTTAGATTAATTTTCTTTGAAGTTTTCTTCAAGAACAACGAAGAACGGAACCGGAATCGACAAGCCGGAATCGTTATTTATATTAGTAATTTCTTTTCCTTTATTTATTTAATGTTTTCCATTGAATTTTTATTATTTTTAGATTTAATTATGCTAGGCTAAAACCCTTTGATTCTTGGTTGAATGGATACCTACTTTTGGATTTAAATCTTTTATGAGAATTTGGTTTGATTGTTGAATTAGATTTCGATTTCAATTTGTTTCTCAAATTTCGAATTTCATGATTGTTGTGTTTGTGTATTAGACCGATCACCTAATATTCAATTGCATAATCGATAGTTTGTTAAGAAACAACTAAGATCAATAATTAACCGGCTGTAGGTGTTGTTGAATTCTTAGGAGAAACGGTTGAGTAATCAATTTTAACGACTGTAGTTTTCATTGATTAGATTTATCGAACTCATTAGTTTTGAAACTATCATTGATTTAATCATTAATGGCTGTAGTGGTGATTAGAGATTTGGTAAGGGTTGAATTGAATGCTGTTTTCTCTTTGACTACGCATAAGATGAGTAGGAATTGAATTTCCAATCGATAGATAATTGAAAGAATTCGAATGTTTTGATTTGATGATTAAAAGATAATTTTCCAAAAGTACGGTTACTGATAAGTGTGATTTTTACACTTAATTTGATATATGATTAGGGGTGTTTTTGTAGTGATTCCTAGAAAATATTACACGTTTTGGTATATATTTGTATATGTCAGGAATCTAGGTCCAAATGCATAAAAGTGGATGAAATGGGCTTAAAAATGCTGAAAAAGGACCAAACTGAGCAAATCTGGAAAAGCAGGGACCAAATCTCAAGAATGGAGATTTGAGGTCCGCGATCGATCGCCAATAACGAAGATCGATCGCCACCATCCAGAATGTTTCCGCGATCGATCGCCAAATGACGAAGATCGATCGCCAAACCCTGAAAAATCGAGATTTTGTTTCCTACTTGGTGATTTTGTGTCCAAACTTTGCAAAACTCCTCCACATTATATATAGAAGATTTTATGACATTTTGGGGGGCTTTTGCACACATTTTCTGAGACCTAACAGCCTCTCCTCCATCCAAAGCAAGACCACAAATCATTGAAGAGCAAGAGCAACGCAAGGAACGAAAGAACGGAGCGACGCACGGAGCGACATCCTCGTTATCTTAGTATTTCTGAACTTAATATATTTTTATTTCAGATTGTGATGTTAAATTTGTTTAAAGACATGTTTTGCATTATAATTTGATTATGTTTTTCCAGCCTTGAACAGCAACTGATAGATTTGATGTTTCTTGTGCATGGTATGGCAGGTGGCAATGTGGGAAAGGTAAAACCTTGTGGTATATGTTTGGAGATGAGTCATACCACTGATGCATGTCCATCACTTCAAGAGACATCAGCTGAGCAAGTGCATGCAGCAGGGGGATTTCCGAGACAGCCCCAACGAAGACATGGCCCTTACTCCAACACATACAATCCAGGATGGAGAGACCACCCTAACTTGAGTTATGGACCGCAATCGATAAATCACGTTCCTCCTCAAGCGCCACAACAACACCCTCTGCCATACAGACCACCTTTTCAGAGGGCACAACAACAACCCAATTATCCTTCTACTACTGACAGGTTAGAGGTTATAATTCAAGATCTTGCTCACAATGTTACTAAATTTCAACAGGAAACAAGATCGAGCATTCAAACCTTGAATACCCAAGTGGGTCAAATAGCCACTGCACTTAATAGAGTCGAAGCAACCGGATCAACCACACTACCATCCCAAACAGTGGTGAATCCGAGAGAAAATGTCAATGCAGTCACAACTAGGAGTGGGAAGGAATTGGAGGTATCATATGAGACAGCGAAAGAACCATCAAAGGGTGAGGAAGAAAAAGAAAAGGAAGTTGGAGGAAAGACCGGGATAGCACACGAGGCACCAAAAGGTAAGCCTCCTTCTTTTTCTGAGTATAAAGTACCACCCCCTTTTCCCCAAGATTTGAAAGATAACAGGAAGGACGCTGGACTCAAAGGCCTATATGAGACCTTCAGAAGATGTGAGATAAACATCTCATTGCTGGATGCCATTCAACAAGTACCTCGCTATGCGAAGTTTCTAAAGGAATTATGTACTGCCAAGAGGAGTCATAGATTGAAGGGACCCCAGAAGGTTGAACTGGGTGAAAACGTTTCAGCGGTGATACAGAGAAAAATCCCTACCAAGTGTAAGGATCCATGTATGTTCTCTATCCCGTGCACCATTGGGACCACTCGAGTTGAAAAAGCCATGTTAGATCTAGGAGCATCAATTAATGTTATGCCATATTCTATATATGCTTCTTTACAACTTGGTCCCTTGAGTCCTACTGGAGTGATAATTCAATTAGCGGATAGATCTAGTGCATATCCTAGGGGTTTAATTGAAGATGTGTTGGTGCAAGTAAATGAACTAGTCTTCCCAGCTGATTTTTATATCCTGGACATGGAAAATGGTGATAAGAGTAGTCCTATATTGTTAGGAAGACCATTCCTCAAACATCTAAGACTAAGATAGATGTGCATAGTGGTACCCTCACTATGGAATTTGATGGTGAGATTGTTACATTTAACATCTATGATGCCATGAAATATCCTTGCAATAATGATGATACTGTGTACTCTGTTGATATTATTGATTACCTGTCCCAGGAAGTTTTTGAGAATACAGGGAAAGATTAACTGGAAAGCACTCTTACCACGGACATGGAGAAGGAAGACGAAGCACCACCCCTCATGGACGAAGTGAAGCACACCGTTGACGCACTGGATGATACACCTGAGCTATCTCAGTCAGGTACTGTTTCTTTTATATCATTACCTGTTTCTAATACCAGGATTCCCCCATCTGTTTTGCAGGCACCCAAAATCGAGCTTAAGCCGCTGCCAACTCATCTCAAGTACGTATTCCTTGGCGAAGGTAATACACTACCAGTGATCATCTCCAGCAAGTTGGGGGATGATCAAGAGAAGGACCTGATTCATGTGCTCAAGGAGCACAAGACTGCTATAGGTTGGACCCTTGCAGACATAAAGGGAATCAGTCCCTCCACATGCATGCACCGAATTCTACTGGAGGACGGAGGAAGCCCCACACATCAACCACAAAGGAAGCTGAACCCACCCATGATGGATGTGGTGAAGGAGGAGATTCTGAAGCTCTTATCAGTTGGCGTGATATATCCTATATCTGATAGCCAATGGGTTAGTCCGGTACAAGTGGTTCCTAAGAAGACCGGTATTACTGTGATCAAGAACAAAGACGATGAACTTATACCCACACGCATTCAAAATGGCTGGCGCGTGTGCATTGACTACCGGAAGCTCAACGCTGTGACTCGAAAGGACCACTTCCCTCTACCTTTTATTGATCAAATGCTTGAGAGGTTAGCATGCCATTCATTTTACTGTTTTCTTGACGGTTACTCGGGCTATTTTCAGATTGCAATCGCTCCGGAGGACCAAGAAAAGACCACCTTCACATGTCCGTTCGGCACATTCGCATACCATCGCATGCCCTTTGGCCTCTGCAATGCCCCAGCTACTTTTCAACGGTGTATGGTCAGTATCTTTTCTGAGTTTATTGAACATATCTTAGAGGTATTCATGGATGATTTTACTGTTTGCGGTAACTCATTCAAGGATTGCTTATCTAGCCTTACACTGGTTTTGAAAAAGTGCATCGATACTAACCTTGTTTTAAATTCTGAAAAATGTCATTTTATGGTCGAACAAGGTATAGTGCTAGGTCATGTTGTGTCTGCCAATGGTATAGAGGTCGATAAAGCGAAAATTGATGTCATGCAATCTTTACCTTATCCTACTTGTGTTCGGGATGTGCGCTCGTTTCTTGGTCATGCAGGTTTTTACAGGAGGTACATCAAAGACTTTGCCAAGATCGCTACACCTTTGTGTAAGCTACTACAAAAGGATGCCCCGTTTGAGATGACTAACGAAGGCAAGAGCGCTTTTGATACACTGAAGAAGTCATTGACTTCTACCCCTATTATCCAACCACCCGACTGGAACAAGCCTTTCGAGATCATGTGCGATGCAAGTGATTATGCGGTTGGGGCTGTCTTGGGACAAAAAGAGGGCAATGCTTCACATGCCATCTACTACGCATCCAAAACCTTGAATGACGCCCAACGCAACTACTCTACTACTGAGAAAGAGCTATTAGCCGTCGTTTTTGCTCTTGAAAAATTTATATCTTATTTACTTGGTACTAAGGTGATTGTTTATTCTGATCATGCAGCTCTTCGCTAACTGATGACGAAGAAGGAGGCAAAACCAAGGCTCATAAGATGGATTTTGCTCTTGAGTGAATTCGACATCCAAATTAAGGATAAGAAGGGCAGCGAGAATAAAGTAGCAGACCACTTAAGCCGTCTACCACACTTGGACGATGAGCTATGTTTGAAGGAGGAGTTCCCGGATGAGCACCTATTCACCATAACCGACAATTTGCCATGGTACGCTCATATTGTAAATTTTTTAGCTTCTAATGTGTTTCCCCATGAACTCTCTAGGTCCCAACGAGCCAAGATTCGTAGTGACGCCAAGTACTACGTATGTGATGATCCTTACTTATGGAAGAACTGTGCGGACCAAATCATTCAACGATGCATACCCGAGACAGAGGTGAATGCCATTCTTACATTCTGCCACTCATATGCGTGTGGTGGACATTTTGGAGCAAAGAGGACGTCGAGAAAGGTACTGGAATGTGGGTTCTTTTGGCCCACCCTATTTCGTGACTCATATCTTTTCTGCAAGAATTGTGTACAATGTCAACTGACAGGTAATCTCTCCCAAAGAAAGGAGATGCCCCAACAACCCATTCTCATTTCTGAAATTTTTGACGTGTGGGGCATCGACTTTATGGGACCTTTTCCTATGTCTTTTGGTCATATCTATATACTGCTTGCTGTTGATTATGTATCGAAATGGGTGGAAGCTATAGCTACCCGGACTGACGATTCCAAGGTTGTTGCAGATTTTATCAAGCATAACCTTTTCTCTAGATTTGGAATCCCACGAGCCATCATCAGTGATCGAGGGACACACTTCTGCAATCGGACAATGGAAAGTCTATTCAAGAAATACCACGTAACTCACAAGGTCTCCACTGCCTATCATCCGCAAACCAATGGCCAAGCCGAGGTCTCCAACCGAGAAATCAAGGCCATATTGGAGAAAACCGTCAACCCAACACGGAAAGATTGGAGCTTGAGACTTGATGATGCACTATGGGCCTACAGGACCGCATACAAGACCCCGATAGGTATGTCCCCTTATAGACTGATTTTTGGTAAACCGTGTCATCTTCCTGTAGAGTTGGAGCACAAAGCGTACTGGGCAGTGAAGAACTTCAACATGAACTATGATGAAAGTGGAGTACATAGGAAGCTGCAATTGCAAGAGCTCGAGGAGATTCGAAATGACGCATATGAAAGTGCCAGATGTTACAAGGAGAAGACAAAGGATTTTCACGACAAGATGATCTCTAGGAGGCATTTTGAAGTTGGTCAGAAAGTTCTCCTTTACCATTCCCGCCTTCGTCTATTTCCAGGTAAGCTTCGTTCCAGGTGGCATGGTCCTTATGTAGTTACTAATGTGTCTTCCTATGGTGCAGTTGAGGTTCAGAGTTTGGACACCACGAAGACATTCACAATGAATGGTCACCGATTGAAGCACTATTATGAAGGTGTCCAAGATGAAGACGGAGGACGAGTAGACATCAAGGTGTCTCTAGAAGACCCACCTACCTTCGACTGAGGAAGGGGATAGCGTCGGGCCACCGACGTTAACCAGAGGCGCTGCTTGGGAGGCAACCCAAGGGGAGTTAGTTTCCCTTTTACCCTTTTATTTTTATGGCTTTCATAGTTGAACTTTTCTTTTCTCTTGTCTTTTTGCCTTACATTGGGGACAATGTAAGATTTGAGTATGGGGGAGGGATTAGTAGTGTGTTATTGTTTTTCTTATTGCAAAAATACAAAAAAATCAAAAATTTGAAAATTTTGAGCTCATAGCTAGTAATGAACACATGCTTAGAATCACTAGCCCATGATGAAACCTAATTGATATCATGCATGCTTTTGAATATAGGTGAATTGTTAACCTTGGAACACTTTGAACTCTAATGCAAAGTGTACTTTAACTTAGTAAGTTGAATATTTTGAGCACATTATTGTCATGACTTGTGAAGTGTGCATAACTTAGTGAAGATTGTGTGAACTTTGTGATAGTCTGAAGAAGTCTCTAATACATGCTAGAACTTAACTACATGCTCTTTGAGGCGTATGTCTAGACTACTTGCAACATGAAAGTGATATAGGCGATCTTTGATGCGTTTGTGCCTTTCAAGCCTACCATGTAAACAAAATCATTCTCTAGTACCTATTTTGAGCCTTAAACGTAAAAGAATGGTAGTTTGCTAAGCATACTAAAGACCCCCATTCAACATTTCTTGACTAGCTTATCATCCTACCCTTTAAGCCTAAATGTGATTTTAATCCATACCTTTTAAGGGAGTGTGATGTATTTCATTCAAATGCACGTGGGAATCATTGAAGTATATTTGTGAGCTTAATTGTCAAAAGAATGGAATGCATGAAAGAAAAAGGGATGCCTTGAAAAAATAGATGAAAATATGACTCCAAAGGGAGCCAAGGCACAAAAGAAGCAAAGTGTTGAAATAGACCTTGTGAAAAAGAACAAAGTTGAAAAATTCATACAAGAAGAGAAGCTTTTAGTGTGCATTTCATCATACTCTCTTGTTTGAATATCCTTACCCTTTCTTTCATAAGCCAATACCTAGGCCAAGCTACAAGCTAATAAAGACCTACTTGATTTATGTTTGCAAAGTAGCTAAGATAGTGGAGAAGAGTGTGCAAGTGAGCTTATACTTGTGTTAGTGTATGACTTGAACTATTATGGCTTCGCATATTTTGGATCTATAATTTGTACACAACACTTGTTTATGACCACACACACACGTTCACTACTTCGTTAGGTACGAAATGTTTAGGGATTGAACTTGTTCCACTGTTAACTTTTCACCGCCGTTCATTATTATGCATGTTAAAATTGCTGAGGCATTAAAGTGAGAACAAGTTGCTTTGTTATGAACCTATGAGCCAACCAAAAATATTGTAGTTTTATTTGTTTACTCGAGGTCGAGTAAAGAGTAAGTATGAGGGAGTTTGATGTGACTAGAAATAGACACATCTTGAGTGCTTAATTGTCTACGATTTGGTAGGTTTTGATAGATAATTTGATACGTATGCTACCTAATCATATATTTGTGTAATTGTAGGTACAATCGAAGAAAACGAGCTAAAAACGATGTGTAAAGACCAACGAGAGACATGGACATGACAAGGACTCAAAGTTGATCTAGAAAAGGGCAAAAATGTAATTTTGGAGGTGGCAATCGATCGCCCGGAAGAGGAAATCGATCGCCTATGGACAGAAACTTTTGCATCAAAATTTACGGGTCAGCGATCGATCGCGAAGAAGTGGCGATCGATCGCCAAAGTCTACTGGAGCTCGGCGATCGATCGCCACTTTATAGCGATCGATCGCCTCAAGGGTTTTTCCGGAAAAAAAATAATGCAGCGATCGATCGCCACATTCAAGGAGATCGATCGCCGAAGAGTCCGAAAATTAGGAAATTAGGTCTTTTACCATGTTTAAAAGATTGTAACCTATTTTATCAGCCACCAACCCCCATAACTCGAATTATTTTGAGTTCTTAGGCATATTTCCAGACTTGAGAATAATTAGAGATTTTTAGATTAATTTTCTTTGAAGTTTTCTTCAAGAACAACGAAGAACGGAACCGGAATCGACAAGCCGGAATCGTGATTTATATTAGTAATTTCTTTTCTTTTATTTATTTAATGTTTTCCATTGAATTTTTATTGTTTTTAGATTTAATTATGCTAGGCTAAAACCCTTTGATTCTTGGTTGAAGGGATACCTACTTTTGGATTTAAATCTTTTATGAGAATTTGGTTTGATTGTTGAATTAGATTTCGATTTCAATTTGTTTCTCAAATTTCGAATTTCATGATTGTTGTGTTTGTGTATTAGACCGATCACCTAATATTCAATTGCATAATCGATAGTTTGTTAAGAAACAACTAAGATCAATAATTAACCGGCTGTAGGTGTTGTTGAATTCTTAGGAGAAACTGTTGAGTAATCAATTTTAGCGGGTGTAGTTTTCATTGATTAGATTTATCGAACTCATTAGTTTTGAAACTATCATTGATTTAATCATTAATGGCTGTAGTGGTGATTAGAGGTTTGGTAGGGGTTGAATTGAATGCTGTTTTCTCTTTGACTACGCATAAGATGAGTAGGAATTGAATTTCCAATCGATAGATAATTGAAAGAATTCGAATGTTTTGATTTGATGATTAAAAGATAATTTTCCAAAAGTACGGTTACCTGGAAACCAAGAATCGCTTCACTCTCATAAGTTTAAATCATCTTAGTTAATCTCGTTAATTAGTTTAATTATAGAATTTGCTTAGTAGTAATCATTCATCCTAAAACCCCCTTGTTACTATTCGTTTTTGGCACGAAATAAATTTACCTTCCCTGTGAGATCGATCCCTACTTCCACTACTACATATTTTTGTCATTAACTGAAGAAGGGTTAATTTGGGCGTACACGATAAGCGCTACCAGTACACGAATAATATCTCCTAGTACGATCAAGATCTCAGAGGCAGCGCATCGTACAAGGGGTGCAGTATTTGTTGGTGGTCCCCCTCTCTGGGACCCTGAATCTTAGTTGCACGGTCAAGGTTGTCCCCCAAGGCCCCTGCAAGCCGTTATAGGTTTTGCTTCTCTCTCATCATCGCAGAGGTTTGTAGCAAAAGGAGGACAACTAATTCAGCCATTTTTTCTCCAGAATTTTCTTATTCCCTTTATCTTGTATTGACTTGATCGTTGGAGGGGCTCCGTCGGAGAACCTTCTTCAGCTCCCTTCAAACATGTTTTCTTTCAGGACAACACATCCTAAGGTAGGGAAAAGCTATTGTTCATCTGTGAAGACACCTTACCAAAACTTCCAGGTATATATATATATATATATATATATATATATATATATATATATATATATATCAAGTGTTGATGATCACACACCACCTTTCCGACGCGATCATTCGAGCCCATTTGAGAAAAAACCGAAAATTTAATCACTATGACAACTTAATCACCACGTTTTATACGATCAAACTTGAATTACGTGCCTAAATTGAGAGTTACTTTTTTTTTTTTGGTATCTCTAGAGTTATATATGTGCTACACATGAAGCATAACGAAAAATTCTAAACTTCGATAAATACAATGTTGAGTTAATGATGAAAAAAATTCTAAACTTGGTCCTATAAATTGTCATAGAGAGATTGTTGATCTTCTAATTGCTCCAAATTTGGCTTAATATAATAAATTATTTTTTTCTTTTGTTTAGTCTTGACTTCTACCAGAGTATGATAACGAACATTGTTGATATGTCCAACATCCTGTTACAATATGATGAAAATTGGGCTAAATATAAAGAAAATCCGAAAAATGACTTATATATTACAATTTATATGATGATTTTTGAAATTTTCCCTTCAGTTTATTTTCATTTTGAATAAGTTAGCAATGTTGTTAATAATGTGACTAATAATTTCAAATGTAAAAACCAATTTTCTTTAACAATTCATGCATAAATTTGGTCATAAATTTTAAGTGATTAGTTTTTCTAATTATTGTTTTTATCCAGTTGTGTTCAAAGGTATAACTAAGAATCATGACCTAACTGAATTTTATGACCAATCTGCAAATGGAGATGTTAGATTTAGGTCAAAAGTTAAAATCCAGTGAGTTCTGCAGACTCTGATTGCAGTGTACCATAAAGCCTTCGCTTCTTCAAATTATTGTCCGTTCTTTTCGGCTTCTTTAGGAAAAGGGTAATAATAATAATGTGCCAAACAAAAGTAAATTTCTTCCTTTTTTTCTAAATTTTGGTTTTTTTGGGCGGCATCAACATTTTCTCTAAGTTTCAGTTTGATTTTAATATTTATAATACATTAACTATAAATAATTAGTCCCAAGAATATTGACAATCATTTTTTGGTTTTTTTGGGCGGCATCAACATTTTCTCTAAGTTTCAGTTTGATTTTAATATTTATAATACATTAACTATAAATAATTAGTCCCAAGAATATTGACAATCATTACATGTGATTCAAAATATGAATAAAATAGAATTAATTGGATGACAATCCCATGTCGGATATAAATAAAATTGTTTTTATATATTGAAATTGTTAACGAGAGAATTTTCCGAATAATCATAGACTATGTTAATCTATTTTTGATTTTGAACATTGGTCTTAGTACAATAAATTAGTTTGTATCACTCATTGTTTTTCTCTGTCGGATATTACATCTCTCTGGCGCCTTATAAACATTCAAGAAAAATAAATAAATTAATCAACTTGTTGCACTAATAACAATTCGAGGATCAAAATTCTATCTTTTCAATTTATAATGCTAAAAATACGTTCTCGGTTTGTTGCCAAAGAAATTTATGATTAATGTTGAGATTAGAAAAAGGATAATTAAAAAAACAATCAGATAGCCAAAAATGGAAAGCACCATATATAAAGTTATGACTTTAATTTTATTTTAGAATTAATAAAGTAAAATTAAAGAGCATAGGGAATAGCAAATTTCTTTAAAGGGAAATATTGTTACAGAGCTTATCAAACAATTTTCATGTTAACACTTGTGTAGAAACGTGAATGAATGAATAAATGAAGAAAGTGAAATATTTTTTAACGCTGCCATTTTGGCCAACTCCCAACCAAAATCGAGTCATAGTCATACTAAATTTTAAAACATTAATTTGCACAAACAAAAGAACAGACATTTTGCCCAAATTTAAATGAGAATTAAAGGCATCCATATACCTTTTTTAACTGTTGAAGAAGTTCCAATTTGGGAAACCAACAATGGACCCTTCTTCTTTTGAAGTCCCATCAAAATTTTGTCTCCTTTTTTTCTTTTATATATGGACCACTCCGGATTAGGGTAATCATCTTTATTATTATGTGAAAATGTTTACTTAGTCATGTGAAGAAGATGTATTTACGTTTATTTTTAGGGTTAATTACATGAAGTTATCATTTCCAAGCTAATTTTTCAAATAGATCCGGGAAAAAACAATAATGTATAAAATCTGATTTCAAAATCTTTAATTCAAATATGTCCAAATTCAAATTTAGGGTTGAATTTTGACTCTTATACCCCTCAATGGTTTAATGGAATTGCATTCTACTTCCTAAGATTTTATTTTGAGAATAAATAGGCCTCTGTTTAATATTATATGATCTATTACATCCTAATTTATAAAAAAAGATACATTTTAACCCTTTGTTTTACGAGTTCCTTTATTTTTGGATCATTGTCACAAAATAGTATTAGAGCCTAGAAATATTAAAATAATATTTTGAATAATATCTCAAATGGATGAGACAATACACTAGAATATAGATCCGAACGAATGTTCGATGTGTCACTCATACGGGTGGTACTTCCAAAAATTGGAAGTACTAAATCAGAAGCATCTGGTTGAAGCTCAACGCTTCAACCAGAAGTGGAAAATATTACGAGGAACAGATGTATGCCTACCTGGCATAAATCATTACAAGAAACTGGAGAGGATGGCTAAGAGGCTTCATCAAGTGAACCTCAAACTAGAGTTCCAGTTAGCTGAATTCAGGAAGACGATCATCCTAAACATTATGATTTTACTCTAGACCCCAATGATCCAACAGGGTCTGGACCAGACCAATAGAATGTGAGAACCAACCTTTCAAAAAATCGAGCCAGATAGCTCAAAGATCTCCCAATATATCAGAGAGATTCAAAAGACAGTGCAGCGTTATGGTTACCTACAATATCATATCCCAGCACAGATCCATCAGATTCAAACCCAGATGGAGATAATGATTAAACATCAAGAGGAAATTTGTAAGGACCCCCGTGCCCTTAACCCGTTATTAGTGTATTAAGCCATACCATTAGTGCATATAATCATACCATCATTGATATTTTTAAAGCATTTTACTACAATGCACCAAAATCACCATTAAAATCATGCTTTACCAAAATTACAAATTATAACACCCAAACACCCAACATGTATAACATGCACCCCGAAATGCACCCCAGGTCACCCATACCACGTGACTAAGCATTTTGACCAAGATAAGTAATTATCACCGCAAGAATTATATAACCACAATTAATTCCTAATTGCCACAATAAAAGAAAATCTATTAAAGATTAATAATCCTCCGGGATTAATACCAATAATCCCAGGACATCACAAAATTCTTGAAAGCCTTTGAGATGTTCAAACCCGAGTCAAGGAGTTGGAGTCACGACCAAGTCCTTCAGGAAGAAGAAAAGGAGGGTGGCTACCACTATCTTATGGAACAGAACCCCTTTTACATAAAAAAGGAAAGTGGAGGAGGTCTGTGATGCCCCGAAATTAATTAATGGTAACCTGGACATTAATTATGTTTATATGATGAATTATTACGATGATCAAGTTATGTGTGGAAATGATGTATTAACATGATTTAAGGATGTTGATTTTAATTATGATGAAGGTATAGATTTAATGAAGTCGGTTGCATTTTTGTAAATGCTTTTGAAATATCATGTTAGCGTATCTTATACATCATGGTAAGTGTTGGGTTACAATTTAATTAAACCCACATAACCTCCCACTACCCCACCTTTTTAACTCACTTTCCCCTTTTACACTAAAATCCCCAAAATCTTTTTCCCAAACCCTTTCCCCTCATTTTCGAGTTTGGCACAAAGGTGGGAAGGAAATCCTTGCAAAAGCTTCACTCTTGTGATTCTTGGTAAGATTTAAGCCCTATGATGTGTATATATCACTCCTTGAAGCTTTTGTAAAGTTTTATTTGAGTTTGTATTGATTTTGGAGGGTTTGAAATGGGTCTATATGGGTATGTGTTGTTTATGGTTGGGGAATGATTTTTGAAGTGTTTTATGTTGGTTTTAGTGGGTTATGAGGTTATTGATGTTGTAAGGAAGTATGGATTTGTAAGACATGGAGAGAAGCTTGAAAAATGTACATTAATGGCGAATTTTTGGGACTCAGCACTCGGCGATCGATCGCCCGTTCTTGGCGATCGATCGCGAGCCTCCAGTGCACGCCAGTAACGTTTGGCGATCGATCGCCACTTTTGGGCGATCGATCGGCGAGTCTGGCGATCGATCGCGCCAAAAGTGGCGATCGATCGCCAAGAAGGGAATTTTTGCCCCTCGTCCAGTGTGGTCTCGCGATCGATCGCGCCTGGGCAGCGATCGATCGCGAGATGTAAAAATGTTGATTTTTTATGTTTTTGTGGGATTTTTGGATATTGGACTATAATTAGCTTCTAATGTCGATTTGTATGGTTATGTAGAACCATCCCAGGTACCCACAACTTCAAGGAGATAAAGTTCTACAACTTCTCCATTTTTGGAATTAAGGTACGTAAGAGACGTACGGGCATCGGACGGTAAACCATACTCCTATATTATGATCATACTATGATTGTATAAGAATTTACGATGTTATGATGATGCGTATGATGAATAAGGATGATAAGATACTTGCTAAGTAAAGATGATTTTTATGATGAATAAAGATGATAAGATGCTTGCTAAAAAAGAGGATTTTCATAATGAATTAAGATGACGAGACGCTTACGATGATGTTATGATAAATGATGATGATGCTTATGATAAGTTACGATGACGCTTACGATGATGTTATGATAAATGATTATGATGCTTATGATGAATTTAAGATGAAGAGACGCTTACGATGATGTTATGATAAATGATGATGATGCTTATGATAAGTTACGATGACGCTTACGATGATGTTATGATAAATGATTATGATGTTTATGATGAATTAAGATGAAGAGACGCTTACGATGATGTTATGATAAATGATGATGATGTTTATGATGAATTAAGATGAAGAGATGCTTATGATGATGTTACGATAAATGATGATGATATGACGTTACTATAACGATTATGATGAGACGACGATGTCTATAAGATGATAATGCTTATATGATAATGATGTTTATAAGATGATGTTTATAAGATGCTACGATGCTTTTGATGAATATGAAACTATGTTCTTAAGAGTGGTTGAATGTCCGGTGGTTATTATGGGCAAGCAAGGAAGGTCTTGCCGCTCACATAAATGAGCGATGGGGTACATCCGCTATCAAGGTGTAGCGATGGGTATCATCCGCTGAGCGATGGGGTACATCCGCTATCAAGGTGTAGCGATGGGTATCATCCGCTAAGCGAGGGGTACATCCGTTATCAAGGCGTAGCGAGGGGTATCATCCGCTGAACGAAGAGATACATCCGCTATCAAGGCGTAGCGATGGGTATCATATGATGTGTTATGTCGAGCGAGGGGGGCCAATTATACAGCTGTCATAATGGAACCCGGACAGTCCCATTTCTAATTAACATAGTTTGTTGTGAGCATATATGTGAAGTATGACTTTAATCATTTATGTCGAGAACTAACGATTATATGCATGACTATGAAACAGGGACAACCAAAGAGGGTTAATGCGATTAACCAGGAAGTATACGTTACCCATTTACTTCATGCATTTATTTATATGCCATTGCCCTATGATTTTGAGTAATGACGAATATGCTCACGATGGGTTGTTCCTGTAGGTACACATTTGGATTTGAAGGGCTAAGGGCAGGGTTGAAGAAGTGAGCTTCGAGATGCCTTATGAATTAGGATTCAGGAATTGGTATAGTCTCTACTCCAGGAGTAGTATAATCCTATAGTGCCATTCATTGAGAATGTAATTAATTTTGCTTAAAGTTTTATTTTGGCCTGTAATTACATTGAGCTCACATAACAACCAGAACTCTAAGATGTCTCTAATACATGTTTAGTTCATAATACGCTATTAATATGATGTTAAGGTAGGAAGACCCTACATTAGTGGTATCAGAGCAGTGGTTAGATAACCCGGGAATGAGTGAAGGGTAGCCTTAGCAATAAGTTGGCTAGGTGCTTACTTTTAAACATGTTTTATACATATGTTGCATATGAAGTATATGTTGTTGTACTAACATGTTTTGTTTCCCTAACGATGTATTATACGAACTGCTTTTGGGTATTGTTGTTAACCCTTGTATTGCAGCCTAGCAGCAAATGCTGAAGTAGATGATGCGATTTCATATGCACTTCTCCGTCGCCCATGCCTCTTGTAGTCCCGACCCCCGCTGGAAGAAGTTTACTAACTGATCAGGTGGTTTATGACGGCCTCATTTATTTTGAGGGTACCGAGCTGAGGACAGACTTGGTTAATCTGAGAATGTCAGACTTCGAATGCATCGTGGGCATCGATGTGCTGAACAAGTATCAGGCAGTTGTGGACTGCAGACAAGGACTGTCCGATTCAGGTCTGATATGGGAGTCCAATGGACATCCTATGGGGATGGTTCCCGTTCAAGGATTCCGTTAATATCTACTGTCAAGATGGCACAGTTATTGGAACGAGACCATAAATGATATCTCATCTATGCTGTTGATATTACTGAAAAGAGGAAAGAGTTAAAGGTTGAGGATGTGCCCGTAGTAGCGGTGTTTCCTGATGTATCTCCGGAAGAGATTCCCGGATTCCCACCGACGAGAGAGGTCGAGTTTGGGATTAAGTTACTACCAGGGACGTCTACCATTTCTCGTGCCCCGTATAGGATGGCACCAACGGAGCTAAAGGTTCAGTTGCAGGAGCTCCTTGACAAGGGCTATATACGCCTTAGCGTATCGCCCTGGGGTGCACCAGTTTTAGTTGTTAAGAAGAAAGATGTTTCAATGCGGCTGTGCATCGATTTCAGACAACTGAACCAAGCCATGATGAAGAATAAGTATCCGCTTCCGGGGATTGATGATTTGTTTGATCAGCTGCAGAGTACGAGGCTCTACAGTAAAATCGATCTGAGGTCGGAGTACCATCAGATTCGAGTTCGAGAGGATGATGTACAGAAGACAGCTTCCAGGACTAAATATGGGCACTACGGATTCTTAGTCATGCCTTTTAGGGTGACGAATGCCCCAGCTGTTTTATGAGCCTGATGAACAGGGTGCTCCAACCATGTTTGGATCATTTCGTCATAGTTTTCATGGACGATGTGCTCATTTACTCTCGAGCTGAAGAGGAACACGTAAAGCACTTGAGAACAGTACTCCAGATCCTTAGGGATTGCCAGACCCCTGACACAGATTCTTCTGAGAATAAGAGGTTTGCCTTGTGCATGAATGCATCATTGCAGGGTTTGGGCTGTGTGTTGATGCAAGATAAGCATGTGGTGGCTTATGCATCGAGGCGGTTGAAACCACATGAGGATAGGTACCCAGTCCATGATTTGGAGCTGGCAGCCGTTATATTTGCCTTGAAGATTTGGAGGCATTACTTGCATGGTACGTCGTTTACCACCTACACGGACCATAAGAGTCTGGAGTTTTGTTCACACAGGCTGAGATGAATATGCGACAAAGAAGATGGATGTCATGAATTTATCAGCTATGATGACCTCTTGTTGCCATTTGGGCTATGATTTTAATGTGGACACGTCGCCGGTGCGAGTGTCGACCTTGTTGGCTGAGCCAGACTTATTTGAGGCTATTAGAAAAGCCCAGAGGTCAGATGATGAGGTTCAGAGGTGGTCGTTTTAGTACTTCGAGGACAGCCATCAAAGTTCAGAATGGCAGAAGATGATTCCTTGAGGCTGGGCAACCGATGGGTAGTCGCAGATACGCCGGAGTTGCTTAAAGGAATATCGGAACGGGCTCATAGTAGTCGGTTCAGTATCCACCCAGGAGGAAGGAAAATGTATAAGGACCTAAGTGGTCAGTTCTGGTGGAGACGCATGAAGCACGATGTGATCGCTTTCGTTAAAAGATGTTTGATCTGCCAACAGGTAAAGGTAGAAAGACAGAGGCCAGGTGGCAAGCTGAAGAGCTTGAAGGTACCTAAGTGGAAGTGGAGGCATATCATTATGGACTTTGTGACCCACTTACCAAGGACGACCTCTGGATTTGATGCGATCTGGGTGATCGTGGATAGGCTAAGAAGGTAGCTCACTTCATCCCCCACTGTATGACTTTTGCGTACCTAAGGATGACCCAATTATATGTGCGGGATGTGGTGAGGTTGCATGGGGTTCCAGTCTCGATTGTGTCTGACAGAGATCCAAGGTTTACTCCACATATCTGGGAGGGTCTTCAGACAGCTTTGGGCACAGAAGTGATACTGAGTACAGCTTATCACCCTCAGTCAGATGGCCAGACAGAGCGTACCCTTCAGACGCTCGAGGGCATGTCGAGGGCATGTGCTTAGGAGTTTGATACTCCGTAGCAAGATTCAGTGCCAATGAGGGAGTTCTCCTATATTAGCAGCTATCAGGCGAGCATTCAGATAACTCCTTTTGAAGCTCTTTACGAACGATGATGTAGGTCACCGCTGTATTGGGAGGACTTGACTAGTAAGACGACCAGAGGACCGGAATCGATTGAGAATACGGAAGAAAGATTAAGTTAATACGTCAAAAGATGAAAGTGGCCCAAGATAGGCAAGCAGCCTACGCCAATAAGCGGCGATGGCCGCTAGAATTCCAAGTAGGAGACAGGGTTTTCTTAAAGATCTCACCCTTCAGGGGTGTGGTCCGTTTTGGTATGCGGGGAAAGTTATCTCCGAGATATGTCGGACCGTATGAGGTATTGCAGCGTATTGGTACATTGGCTTACCGTTTGGCTCTACCGCCGTCTTTATCTGGAATTCATGATGTCTTCCATATTTCTATGTTGAGAAAGTATGAGCCAGACCCGTCTCATGTTTTACAGCCTACTGAAGTGCAGTTGGATTCAGATGTATCCTACGTTGAACGACCGGTCAGAATTCTGGATCGTGAGGATCGCAGACTACGAAGTAAAGTTATACCGATGGTCAAAATTCAGTGGGATCGTCGGGGTGTCGAGGAGGCTACGTGGGAGACGGAACGGCATATGGTGCAGCACTACCCGGAACTATTTTATAGTATGATTTATGTTTAGTTCCATTTTGGGTAAGTGCATGCGATTTCGAGGACGAAATCTTATAAGTAGGGGAGTAATGTGATGCCCCGAAATTAATTAATGGTAACCTGTACATTAATTATGTTTATATGATGAATTATTACGATGATCAAGTTATGTGTGGAAATGATGTATTAACATTATTTAAGGATGTTGATTTTAATTATGAGGAAGGTATAGATTTAATGAAGTCGGTTGCATTTTTGTAAATGCTTTTGAAATATCATGTTAGCGTATCTTATACATCATGGTAAGTGTTGGGGTACAATTTAATTAAACCCACATAACCTCCCACTACCCCACCTTTTTAACTCACTTTCCCCTTTTACACTAAAATCCCCAAAATCTTTTTCCCAAACCCTTTCCCCTCATTTTCGAGTTTGGCACAAAGGTGGGAAGGAAATCCTTGCAAAAGCTTCACTCTTGTGATTCTTGGTAAGATTTAAGCCCTATGATGTGTATATATCACTCCTTGAAGCTTTTGTAAAGTTTTATTTGAGTTTGTATTGATTTTGGAGGGTTTGAAATGGGTCTATATGGGTATGTGTTGTTTATGGTTGGGGAATGATTTTTGAAGTGTTTTATGTTGGTTTTAGTGGGTTATGAGGTTATTGATGTTGTAAGGAAGTATGGATTTGTAAGACATGGAGAGAAGCTTGAAAAATGTACATTAATGGCGAATTTTTGGGACTCAGCACTCGGCGATCGATCGCCCGTTCTTGGCGATCGATCGCGAGCCTCCAGTGCACGCCAGTAACGTTTGGCGATCGATCGCCACTTTTGGGCGATCGATCGGCGAGTCTGGCGATCGATCGCGCCAAAAGTGGCGATCGATCGCCAAGAAGGGAATTTTTGCCCCTCGTCCAGTGTGGTCTCGCGATCGATCGCGCCTGGGCAGCGATCGATCGCGAGATGTAAAAATGTGGATTTTTGATGTTTTTGTGGGATTTTTGGATATTGGACTATAATTAGCTTCTAATGTCGATTTGTATGGTTATGTAGAACCATCCCAGGTACCCACAACTTCAAGAAGATAAAGTTCTACAACTTCTCCATTTTTGGAATTAAGGTACGTAAGAGACGTACGGGCATCGGACGGTAAACCATACTCCTATATTATGATCATACTATGATTGTATAAGAATTTACGATGTTATGATGATGCGTATGATGAATAAGGATGATAAGATACTTGATAAGTAAAGATGATTTTTATGATGAATAAAGATGATAAGATGCTTGATAAATAAAGATGATTTTCATAATGAATTAAGATGACGAGACGCTTACGATGATGTTATGATAAATGATGATGATGCTTATGATAAGTTACGATGACGCTTACGATGATGTTATGATAAATGATTATGATGCTTATGATGAATATAAGATGAAGAGACGCTTACGATGATGTTATGATAAATGATGACGATGCTTATGATAAGTTACGATGACGCTTACGATGATGTTATGATAAATGATTATGATGTTTATGATGAATTAAGATGAAGAGACGCTTACGATGATGTTATGATAAATGATGATGATGCTTATGATAAGTTACGATGACGCTTACGATGATGTTATGATAAATGATTATGATGTTTATGATGAATTAAGATGAAGAGACGCTTACGATGATGCTATGATAAATGATGATGATGTTTATGATAAGTCCCGATGACGCTTACGATGATGTTATGATAAATGATGATGATGTTTATGATGAATTAAGATGAAGAGATGCTTATGATGATGTTACGATAAATGATGATGATATGACGTTATTATAACGATTATGATGAGACGACGATGTCTATAAGATGATAATGCTTATATGATAATGATGTTTATAAGATGATGTTTATAAGATGCTACGATGCTTTTTGATGAATATGAAACTATGTTCTTAAGAGTGGTTGAATGTCCGGTGGTTATTATGGGCAAGCGAGGAAGGTCTTGCCGCTCACATAAATGAGCGATGGGGTACATCCGCTATCAAGGTGTAACGATGGGTATCATCCGCTGAGCGATGGGGTACATCCGCTATCAAGGTGTAGCGATGGGTATCATCCGCTAAGCGAGGGGGCACATCCGCTATCAAGGCGTAGCGAGGGGTATCATCCGCTGAACGAAGAGATACATCCGCTATCAAGGCGTAGCGATGGGTATCATATGATGTGTTATGTCGAGCGAGGGGGGCCAATTATACCGCTGTCATAATGGAACCCGGACAGTCCCATTTCTAATTAACATAGTTTGTTGTGAGCATATATGTGAAGTATGACTTTAATCATTTATGTCGAGAACTAACGATTATATGCATGACTATGAAACAGGGACAACCAAAGAGGGTTAATGCGATTAACCAGGAAGTATACGTTACCCATTTACTTCATGCATTTATTTATATGCCATTGCCCTATGATTTTGAGTAATGACGAATATGCTCACGATGGGTTGTTCCTGTAGGTACACATTTGGATTTGAAGGGCTAAGGGCAGGGTTGAAGAAGTGAGCTTCGAGATGCCTTATGAATTAGGATTCAGGAATTGGTATAGTCTCTACTCTAGGAGTAGTATAATCCTATAGTGCCATTCATTGAGAATGTAATTAATTTTGCTTAAAGTTTTATTTTGGCCTGTAATTACATTGAGCTCACATAACAACCAGAACTCTAAGATGTCTCTAATACATGTTTAGTTCATAATACGCTATTAATATGATGTTAAGGTAGGAAGACCCTACAAGGTCCAAAGACCTTTGACGGAGACTGAAAAATGATTGCAGTCCTACGAGGAGATACAATACTTCCTAAAAAGTAATGGAAAGAATCAACCCACAGATCTCTGTGATCTTACCGTTTCGTTTGAGGGACTAAATCTCGTAGACTTCAAAACAAATCAAGTTGGAAGAATGGGTGAGATTATATCTAGATACACTCAGGTTCCACAAGCACAGGTGTAGGGTCTTCCTACCTTAACATCATATAGTACACATATAATGGAAAGAACATGCATTTATAACCTCTTAAGGGTTCCGGTTATAGCTTGAGCTAAGAAGATTACAGGCCAAAATAAAATTTCCAAAAGTTATTTAATTACATTCTCAACAATGAATGTTAAAGCTATAGGTTTACACTACTCCTAGAGTAGAGACTATCAAAATCCTGCATTCTATATTCATCTTGTTCCCTTTTAGCTCACCGCCTGAACCCGATCCTAGGCCCTTCGGTCCAAAAGTGTACCTACAGGGACAACACGTCGTGAGCATATACATATTTACTTAACATTATATAAAAAGGCATACAATAATGCATAGCATCTTAGTTAAGTAAAAGTTATTGGTCGTTCTTCAACTTCCTTTGTTATCCCTGATTCTTGTTCATGTATCAGGGCATCTTACCCCATTATATGGCATCTTACCATAACATAATCATCGTGTGGCATCTTACCACATGGGCATCTTACCCAATCATATGGCGTCTTACCATATCATAAACATTGTGTGGCATCTTACCACAGGGGCATCTTACCCACTCACATACATTGGGTGGCATCTTACCACATGGGCGTCTTACCCAATCATATACGTCGTATGACCTTATCATAAACTTACTTATCATAAACATCATCATCATAAACGTCATCATAAACATCATCATCGTAAACATCATCATAATCATCATCATAAACATCGTCATCATAAACATCATCATAAACATCATCATTATAAATATCATCATAAACGTCATCATCGTAAACATCATCATCATAAATATCATCATAAACATCATCATCGTAAACATCATCATTAAATGTAGGAGTATGGTTTACCGTCCGATGCTCGTACGTTTCTTACGTACCTTAATTCCAAAAGTGGAGAAATCGGAGAGCTTTATCTCCTTGAGGTTGTGGGTACTTGGGATGGTTCTACATAACCATACAAATTGACATTAGATGCCAAACAATAGCCCAATACCAAAAATTCAACAAAGAACATCATTTTCCAACTTTTGAACAGTGGCGATCGATCGCTCAAAACATGGCGATCGATCGCCTGATTTTTCACTTAGCGGCGATCGATCGTTTAAAATGAGGCGATCGATCGCCGATGCTCATTTCGCTACTGGACGTTGGCGATCGATCGTGCCATTTGAGGCGATCGATCACCTACCTTCATTTTTTGCCTACTGCCACTCGGCGATCGATCGCTGCTTTTGTAGCGATCGATCGCCACAACCAGTGGTCGCGATTTCACCATTTTTTGTGTGCATTTTCCAAGCTCATCCTCATACCTTTCAAAACCAAACTTCCCTACAACATCAACAACATCATAACCCACTAAAACCCACATAAAACACTTCAAAAATCATACCCCAAACATATATAACACATACCCAAAACAACCCACATAAATCATCAAAACTAACCCATTTCAACACCAAACATCTTGAAAACTTAAGGAAGGGTCCCATACCTCTTGTAGGCTCCAAATCTTAGCAAAGATCACACAAACAAGAATTTTGTGAAGCTTTCTTCTTCCTTCCTTGGTGTATTTCGAAAATGGTGTGGGGTTAGGGTTGAGGGATGAAATTTGGGGGTTAAAAGAGTGATTGGTAAAGTGAGGTGAAGTATAGGAAAAGATGGGTAGTGGGGATTAAAAGGGGTTGTGCAAAGTTAATTTAATTAAAAATTATACCCCAAACTTAACATGATATATAAAACACTCAAACACAGTATTTTAAAAGTATTTTACAAAAATGCTCTAAACTTCATCTTAAATCACATCTTCCTCATATTAAATAATCAACACAATTAAATCATGTCAACATCTTATTACCCAACACATAAATCAATTACCACATGATTCATCATATAAACATAATTAATGCCTTAATCGCAATTAATTAATTTTGGGGCATCACATTACTCCCCTACTTACAAGATTTCATCCTCGAAATCGCATGCACTTACCCAAAATGAAACTAAACATAAATCATACCAGAAAATAGTTCCGGATAAAGCTGCATCATATGCCGTTCCGTCTCCCACGTAGCCTCCTCGACACCCCGACGATCCCACTGAACTTTGACCATCGGTATAACCTTACTTCGTCATCTGCGATCCTCACGATCCAGAATTCTGACCGGTCGTTCAACGTAAGATACATCTGAATCCAACTGCACTTCAGTAGGCTGTAAAACATGAGACGGGTTTGGCTCATACTTTCTCAACATAGAAACATGGAAGACATCATGAATTCCAGATAAAGATGGCGGTAGAGCCAAACGGTAAGCCAATGTACCAATACGCTGCAATACCTCATACGGTCCGACATATCTCGGAGATAACTTTCCCCGCATACCAAAACGGACCACACCCCTGAAGGGTGAGATTTTCAAGGAAACCTTGTCTTTTACTTGGAATTCTAGCGGCCGTCGCCGCTTATTGGCGTAGGCTGCTTGCCTATCTTGGGCCGCTTTCATCTTTAAGCGTATCATCTTAATCTTTTCCTCCATGTCCTTAATCATATCCGGTCCTCCGACCGCTTTACTCGTCAAGTCCTCCCAATACAGCGGTGACCTACATCGTCGTCCGTAAAGAGCTTCAAAAGGGGCCAATTGAATGCTCGCCTGATAGCTGTTATTATAGGAGAACTCTACTAGTGGTATAGACTCTTGCCATGGAGTATCAAACTCTAAAACACATGCCCTCAGCATAACTTCCAGCGTCTGAATAGTACGCTTCGTTTGGCCGTCTGTCTGAGGGTGATAAGCTGTACTCAGTCTCACCTCGGTGCCCAAAGCTGTCTGGAGACCCTCCCAGAAATGAGAAGTAAACCTTGGGTCTCTGTCAGACACGATCGAGACTGGAACCCCATGCAACCTCACTACATCCCGTACATATAATTGGGCCATCTTTAGATACGTGAAAGTCATACTGTAAGGGATGAAATGAGCTACTTTCGTCAGCCTATCCACGATCACCCAGATCGCATCAAATCCAGAGGCCGACCTTGGCAAGTGGGTCATGAAGTCAATAGATATATGCTCCCACTTCCACTTAGGTACCTCCAAGCTCTTCAGCTCGCCACCAGGCCTCTGCCTTTCTGCCTTTACTTGCTGGCAGATCAAACATCTCTTAACAAAAGTGATCACATCACGCTTCATGCGTCTCCACCAGAAATGACCACTCAAGTCCTTATACATCTTTCTTCCTCCGGGATGGATACTGAACCGGCTACTATGAGCTCGTTCTAAGATTCCTTTACGCAATCCCGGCGCATTTGGGACTACCCATCAGTTGTCCAGTCTTAAAGAATCATCTTCAGCCACTCTAAACTTTGTTGGCTGACCTCGAAGTACTATCGATGACCATCTCTGAACTTCATCATCTAACCTCTGGGCTTTCCCGATAGCCTCAAATACGTCTGGCTCGGCCAATAAGGTCGACACTCGCACCGGCGACGTGTCCACATCAAAATCATAGCCTAGATGGCAATAAGAAGTCATCATCGCTGATAAACACATAGCGTATCTTACTAGTTAAGTTGTTACAGATATAAGATGTACCAAACCCTGATACAAAAACCAACTAACTTTGTTTTTCTCCATATACATTACATGTAAAATTAACAACCTAAGCCAGTACAACTCCTATACAGTGGTTCACCTCGCAGCGGAATAAGACTCACGATTCCCACGTCTATGCAATCCTACAGAAACATTCACAAAACGTGAGTATAGATAAACAACATCTCAGTGCGATATCAAAATACAATATCAATAACAATGATAAAGCACAATAAATCATCTCATGTGAATGTTCTGTCTCATGCATCCACAAATGCACCATGTCATGACATGTCTCAACAAGTACCCTATTATCACGAGACTAAAATGATATGCCTATTCAGCTCAATATGTTAGTGGAACCACCTCACATCTTCATATTAGCAGCACATATCATAGTACCGTCCTCAAATGATAATAGCCATAGCATATACCCAAAAACCGGCGTATATCGCTATATAACATAACCGAGCATATACCCAAACCAGGCGTATATCTCTCTGTCACATAACCGAGCATATATCCAAACCAGACATATATCTCTATGTCACATAACCGAGCATATATCCAAACCAGGCATATATCTCAAATACATAACCGAGCATATACCCAAACCAGGCGTATATCTCACATACATATGATATCCATGAATGTACAGGCATATGATACTACCAATCATATGATAACAACATAACACAATTCATATGATATCAATCTCATAACATCATCACACAATATCTATACTCCGTACGTCAACACGTACCTGTACTGCGACACAAACGAGATAAAGTAAGCGTCACTGGCTAAGTGCCTCGTTGTCCTGTCCCCTGAGATGATGCTACAACAATGCCAACAATATATCATGTTATCATAGGCATTAAAATCAAATTCTACAAAAATATTTCATTTTTCAACATTTTGGCACTGGCGATCGATCGCTATCAACACCGATCGATCGCCAAAACTCTCTGTCCCCTCGCGATCGATCGCAACAACTTGGCGATCGATCGCCACAATGTTCTGTTCACAGCGATCGATCGCGACAATTTCACCGATCGATCGCCACACATTTTCACCGCCTTAAAATTTACTCTGCCTCGGCGATCGATCGCCACACAGCTCGCGATCGATCGCCGATGTCCAGAAAGTTTAGAACATGGCGATTTTCAAGCTTATCTCCATGGTTCTTCTCCTATACCTCATATTTAACCATTTCAACATGTTTCTTGCAATCCCTAGGAACATATTAACAAGTTTCTAACATCATAGATTCCAATTCAAAGCATAGAAACATGATATGATTCTTCACTTAAATACTTGCATTTTCATTTCACATATATAACACCAATGACATATTTCAAGTGTAAAGCTAAGAATTCCTTACCAAGATGGTACACTTTCACTTCACACACCTTCCTAACTCAAGTCACAAGTCAATCCCAAGCTCAAACCACCAAAAACTTGAAAGAGAGGAAGATGAGCTTGGTAGAGATTTGTAGGTGTAAAATGGTGTATTATGTGATTCCACCTCCCTAATCCACTTGATATAGATCCTTAGTTCCCTAATTTACTTGCTATCATGCCATTTAAAGGTAATTACATGGTAAGTCACATGTACATGAAATGAACTCCAAATTCAAATGCAACTCCAATTCACATGACATTCACATACATAATCAAATGCCTCCTAGTTCATGACTTGATATGTTATTAAATTATTGTACACCATGTTTCATTCCTTACCCTTGCCATATATCATTTCACACATGTTTTAATTCTTTCTTGGTTCCACCCGCACCCCCATTATCATACCGCTAAGTGATATAATTACACCATAATCATATCACACGTATATAATACAAATCGAGGCATTACAATTCTCCCCCACTCATTGAATTTCGTCCTCGAAATTGTATATACAAACATGCATGTATAGATACGCAACTCAGCAATCCTTCTATAAGAAGATAGGAAACATGCTCATGGATGCAACAGTACAATACTATATACCAACAGTATAATAAAACTGTAAAATCATACCAGAAAATAAATCCGGATACCGTTGCATCATATGCTGCTCCGTCTCCCACGTTGCCTCTTCGACACCCCGTCTGTCCCACTGTACCTTAACCATAGGAATCACCTTATTACGCAACCTGCGTTCAGCTCGATCCAAGATCATAACCGGTCGTTCCTCATACGACACATCTGTATCCAACTGTACATCAGGTAACTGTAATACATGACTCGGATCTGGTTCATACTTTCTTAACAGTGAAACATGAAAAACATCATGAATACTACTCAATGCCGGTGGTAGTGCCAAGCGATATGCCAACGTACCAATACGTTGCAATACCTCATACGGACCAATATACCGTGGAGACAATTTTCCACGCTTACCAAACCGTACTACACCTTTAAAAGGTGAGATTTTCAAGAACACACGGTCACCAACTTGAAATTCAAGTGGTCTACGTCGCTTATTGGCATACGCAGCCTGTCTATCCTGAGCAGCTTTAAGTTTCAATCTAATTACCTTCACTTTCTCTTCCATGTCATGAATCATATCGGGTCCAGTTAAGGAAGACTGATCCACATCATCCCAATACAATGGTGATCTACATCGTCGCCCATACAAAGCCTCAAATGGTGCCATCTGTATACTAGATTGATAACTGTTGTTATATGAAAATTCCACTAATGGCAACGAATCTTGCCAAGAGGTATCAAACTCTAATACACAGGCACGCAACATATCCTCAAGCGTCTGTATCGTACGCTCTGTTTGTCCATCTGTCTGAGGATGATATGCTGTACTCAACCGCACTTCAGTTCCCAACGCTGTCTGTAACCCTTCCCAAAAATGAGAAGTAAATCTCGGATCCCTATCCGATACAATGGAAACTGGAATACCATGTAGTCTCACTACATGTTGAATGTACAACTGTGCCATTTTTAGATATGTAAACGTCATACAATATGGCACAAAATGAGATACTTTGGTGAGTCGGTCAACAATCACCCAAATAGCATCGCAACCAGAAGACGTCCGTGGCAAATGAGTCACAAAATCCATCGTGATATGTTCCCATTTCCACTGAGGAATTTCCAAACTATGTAATTCACCTCCTGGTCTCTGTCTTTCCGCTTTCACTTGTTGACAGATCAAACATCGTTTCACAAAGTTCAACACATCCTGTTTCATACGTTTCCACCAAAATTGTGTACGTAAATCATGATACATTTTCTTCCCTCCAGGATGTATACTGTATCTACTACAATGAGCACGTTGTAGTAGTTCTTGGCGTAGCCCTAATGAAGCAGGTACTACCCAACAATTTCTGTATTTCAAAGTTACATCATTGGTAAGTACAAAGTGAGATGTTTGTCCTTGACTTATCCTTACCTTCCACTGTTGTACTTCATCATCCGTCAGTTGTGCCGTTTTGATTTTCTCAAACATGTTGGGTTCAACCAACAATGTTGATACCCTTACTGGCACTAGTTCCATATCAAAATCATAACCCAAAGTACAACAAGAAGTCATCAATGCGGATAAATGAATAACTCATCAGCCGTATGATGTACTTTTCGACTCAAGGCATCTGCTGTAAGATTAGCTTTTCCTGGATGATATTCAATCTCACAATCATAATCTTTCAACAGATCCATCCATCTCCTTTGTCTCATATTCAACTCTGCTTGAGTGAATAGAAATTTTAAACTTTTATGATCTGTATATATGGTAAACGACGTACCATATAAATAATGTCGCCATATCTTTAATGCAAAGACAATGGCAGCCAATTCTAGATCATGTACTGGATATCTCATTTCATGTGGCTTCAACTGTCGTGATGCATAAACCACTACATGTTTGTCCTGCATCAATACACAACCCAAACCAAGTAAAGATGCATCAGTATATACTGCAAACCTATCATGCTCAGATGGAATGATCAAGACTGGAGCTGTAGTCAATCGATGTTTTAATTCCTGAAAACTACGCTCACAAGCCTCTGACCATTGAAATGATACTCCCTTCTGTATCAAATGTGTCAATGGTTTGGCAATCACTGAAAATCCTTCAACAAACCGTCTATAATATCCAGCCAAACCCAAGAAACTATGAATCTCTGGCACAGAAGTAGGTGCTGACCAATTCAACACTGCTTCCACTTTCTTCGGATCAACTGATATACCTTCTTCTGAAATAACATGTCCTAAAAAGCCGACACTAGTCAACCAAAACTCACACTTACTGAGTTTGGCATACAACTGGTGTGTCCTCAACAATTGCAATACCATATGCAAATGTTGAACATGTTCTGCATCACTCTGTGAATAGATCAGTATATCATCGATAAAGACAATGACAAATCGATCAAGGTATTCCCGGAAAACCCGATTCATTAAACTCATAAAGACAGCAGGAGCATTTGTCACTCCAAATGGCATTACCAGAAACTCATAATGTCCATAACGAGTTCTGAATGCTGTCTTCTGTATATCTCCTTCCCTCACACGTATTTGATGATATCCTGACCTCAAATCAATCTTAGAATAAATCCTTGATCCCTGCAACTGATCAAACAAATCATCAATACGAGGAAGAGGATACTTATTCTTTATCGTTACCTTGTTCAATTGTCTATAGTCAATACACAATCTCATTGTCCCATCCTTCTTCTTAACAAATAAGACCGGAGCACCCCAAGGCGATACACTAGGACGTATGTACCCCTTGTCCAATAAATCTTGCAATTGCGTTTTCAACTCTTTCAATTCAGTTGGTGCCATCCGATAAGGAGCCCGTGAAATTGCAGAAGTACCAGGTATCAAATCAATACCAAATTCCACTTCTCGACTCGGTGGGAATCCAGGTATCTCATCTGGAAACACATCCGCATATTCTGCAACCACTGGTATCTCCTCCACTTCCCTTTCTCTTTTCTATTCATTTACATCAAGGGCATAAATCAAATAACCCGCATGTCCACGCTCTAACAAACGCGACATTTGGATTGCTGATATTAAAGGAATCCTTGCCCTCGATCCCTGACCATAAAAATACCATTGAGTTCCAGTTACAGACTGAAATCTCACTATCTTCTGACTACAATCCACAACAGACTGATATGTACTCAACACATCAATTCCAAGGATGCAATCAAAATCTGACATGTCTAACACAATCAAATCAGCTTGAAAGCCATAGTCAGACTCAAACTGAATAGCACAATCTGACACACTCTGACAAGTCATCACAGTAGTTCCCATGGGTGTCGAGACATAAAGAGGCATCAACAGTGGAGACGAGTAGATATGATACCGATCAATAAATGCTTTTGCAATAAAAGAATGTGATGCACCAGTATCAATCAACAGTAAAGCAGGATAAGTAAACAAAGTACACTTACCCGCTATCACATCATCAGGAGCTGCCTCTGCTTCCTCCCTGTTCAGTGCATACACCTGAGCCTGAGGTGTTCCTGTCCTCTGTCCTCCACCAGACTGTGGTACACCCTGTGGTCTCTGTTGTATTGTAGTCTCTGAAATGGGTCCTCTCCTCTGTTGTCCACCCACTTGAGTACAATCACGGATCACATGTCCGGGCCTCCCACAACGGAAACAAACGACTGGATTCAATTGAGGACAATCTCGTTTCAAATGTGGTCCACCACATTTAAAACATTGCACACCACTGCCACTACTACTGCCTTGGAACAGTCCCTTAGATTTGCGATCACCCCCTTTTTGTGATCCAAACGTTTCCCACTAAACCTAGATGAAGATGCACCACCTCGTGGTGACTTAAATGATTCCCCTCTAGGTCTCATACTGTCAGATGTCGGTGGTTGGGCTTGTCCAACATCTTATACACCCCCTACAGCAATCTCAGCCATCTCGGCTCTAGTCAACGCTTCTTCATATGATGTAGGGTTATTGGACATTACCCTATCAAATAATTCAGGCCTCAATCCTTTCACAAACTGTCTGATCTTTGCTTTTGTGTTAACAGCAATATGTGGCACATACCGGAGCAAAGAAGAATAATGCACAGCATAGTCAGATACTGTCATTGCTCCCTGTCTCAAATTTGTAAATTCATCCTCTTTTCTCTGCCTTGCAGCAACAGAGAAATAATGCTCCAGAAACTTTGTTCTAAACACATCCCAGTTCACTGTCTGTCCTTGAGCCCTCAACTCAAGTACTGTGGACTTCCACCACATCATAGCTTTCTTAGCTAACTGGAATTCAGCTAAGCGTAACCAAGCAGTCTTGGCACACGGTGCTGACACAAAGATCTGTTCCACACGTTCCAGCCACTCCTCTGCCAGTTCCCCTGATTCAGTCCCCTCAAACCTGGGTGGCTGATAACTCAAAAACTGCGTCAAAGTCAATTCTCCAGGCAACAGTACCTGTTCCACTGGCCCTTGCTCAATCGGTGGTGGTGGCACAAGCGCCATCCTCACACTAGCATTGCCACTCAGGGCATCCCCAACATCCTCATGATACCCTCTGTCTGTCATAACTGTATAACAAGGGTTAACAATAAATTTACAAGTATATAACATGTTAGAATAACATCATATTCACATACTAACATGCTAGTACTAGTCTCAAAGTGTTTAGGTAACTCCCTAATACACTTCCTCTACCCATGTTCACCCCGTTCTCGAACCACTGCTCTGATACCACTAATGTGGGGTCCTCTTTACTTAATCCATTATGTATCATGTTAACATACATATGTGAGTCGGAATTAAGTAATAATATACACTGATTTAGAGTATCTTACTAGTTAAGTTGTTACAGATATAAGATGTACCAAACCCTGATACAAAAACCAACTAACTTTGTTTTTCTCCATATACATTACATGTAAAATTAACAACCTAAGCCAGTACAACTCCTATACAGTGGTTCACCTCGCAGCGGAATAAGACTCACGATTCCCACGTCTATGCAATCCTACAGAAACATTCACAAAACGTGAGTATAGATAAACAACTATCTCAGTGCGATATCAAAATACAATATCAATAACAATGATAAAGCACAATAAATCATCTCATGTGAATGTTCTGTCCCATGCATCCACAAATGCACCATGTCATGACATGTCTCAACAAGTACCCTATTATCACGAGACTAAAATGATATGCCTATTCAGCTCAATATGTCAGTGGAACCACCTCACATCTTCATATTAGCAGCACATATCATAGTACCGTCCTCAAATGATAATAGCCATAGCATATACCCAAAAACCGGCGTATATCGCTATATAACATAACCGAGCATATACCCAAACCAGGCGTATATCTCTCTGTCACATAACCGAGCATATATCCAAACCAGACATATATCTCTATGTCACATAACCGAGCATATATCCAAACCAGGCATATATCTCAAATACATAACCGAGCATATACCCAAACCAGGCGTATATCTCACATACATATGATATCCATGAATGTACAGGCATATGATACTACCAATCATATGATAACAACATAACACAATTCATATGATATCAATCTCATAACATCATCACACAATATCTATACTCCGTACGTCAACACGTACCTGTACTGCGACACAAACGAGATAAAGTAAGCGTCACTGGCTAAGTGCCTCGTTGTCCTGTCCCCTGAGATGATGCTACAACAATGCCAACAATATATCATGTTATCATAGGCATTAAAATCAAATTCTACAAAAATATTTCATTTTTCAACATTTTGGCACTGGCGATCGATCGCTATCAACACCGATCGATCGCCAAAACTCTCTGTCCCCTCGCGATCGATCGCAACAACTTGGCGATCGATCGCCACAATGTTCTGTTCACAGCGATCGATCGCGACAATTTCACCGATCGATCGCCACACATTTTCACCGCCTTAAAATTTACTCTGCCTCGGCGATCGATCGCCACACAGCTCGCGATCGATCGCCGATGTCCAGAAAGTTTAGAACATGGCGATTTTCAAGCTTATCTCCATGGTTCTTCTCCTATACCTCATATTTAACCATTTCAACATGTTTCTTGCAATCCCTAGGAACATATTAACAAGTTTCTAACATCATAGATTCCAATTCAAAGCATAGAAACATGATATGATTCTTCACTTAAATACTTGCATTTTCATTTCACATATATAACACCAATGACATATTTCAAGTGTAAAGCTAAGAATTCCTTACCAAGATGGTACACTTTCACTTCACACACCTTCCTAACTCAAGTCGCAAGTCAATCCCAAGCTCAAACCACCAAAAACTTGAAAGAGAGGAAGAGGAGCTTGGTAAAGATTTGTAGGTGTAAAATGGTGTATTATGTGATTCCACCTCCCTAATCCACTTGATATAGATCCTTAGTTCCCTAATTCACTTGCTATCATGCCATTTAAAGGTAATTACATGGTAAGTCACATGTACATGAAATGAACTCCAAATTCAAATGCAAACTCCAATTCACATGACATTCACATACATAATCAAATGCCTCCTAGTTCATGACTTGATATGTTATTAAATCATTGTACACCATGTTTCATTCCTTACCCTTGCCATATATCATTTCACACATGTTTTAATTCTTTCTTGGTTCCACCCGCACCCCCATTATCATACCGCTAAGTGATATAATTACACCATAATCATATCACGCGTATATAATACAAATCGAGGCATACAACCTCCTCCGGAGCCGCTGAAGCCTGCTCCCTCGTCAATGCATAGACTTTCCCTTGAGGTGGCCCCATAGGCTGACCTCCATACTGTCTCGGCACGAATGGTGGTCTATGCTGTGCTGTCCTATCCGCAGGCCTCCACGCAGAACCCTGTTGACCTTTCCCCTGTTGGGACAACTTGCCTAGCAAAGTGGCCTTTGTCGCCACAAACATAACATCCTACACAATCTTTCGTCAGATGTGGTTGCCCACAAAGAGTGCACTGGACCTTCCCGGATCTGTCTCCCTGAGACTGCCCCCTTCCAGATGGGGCATCACTCCTACGGTTTCCTTTCCATCTATTGTACTGGCCTCTTACCGCTGAACCTTGACGCCGATGTGTTCCCCCTTGACTTGAACTGATCACTCCTTGGCTTCAAATTATCCGGAGTGGATTTCTGAGAGGGTGCTGACGGTGTACAACATCAGGGTATGCACCCACTCCCAGTTGGCTAGCTCAGCCCGTGAGAGTGCATCGTCAAAACAAGTAGGGCCATAAGTAATCACCCTATCGTACAGTACAGCTCCGGCCTCAAGCCCTTCATGAAGTTCCTCATCTTGCTTGAGTGCTCGTGGCGATGTGAGGTACATATCTGAGTAAGGAGCAATACTGAAGAGCATAATCTGACACTGACATATTACCTTGCTTGAGGTGAGTAAATTCATCTTCCTTAGCCTGTCGTGCAGCAGCAGCAAATAACGATTCAGAAAGCGAGTCCGAAACATTTTCCAATTAACCTCATGACCTGAGCCTCTTGCTCTACCACAGTGGTCTTCCACCACATTAGTGCCTTCTTGGCCAATTGGAACTCTGCTAACCATATCCATGCTGTCTTCGCACATGGGGCTGCCACAAAGATTTGCTCTATTCTTTCTAACCATTCCTCAGCTCGTTCCCCCTGTTTCGGTTCCTTCAAAGGTTGGGGGTCGGTATGCAAGAAATTGAGTTAAGCTTAGCTCCCCTGGCAACACTGTTGTTCGGACGGTTCATCATCAGAAGCTGGCGGGGGTAGGGGATTCGTACGCCCCCGCACTTGCATCGACGCTCACTGCGTCGCCTACCTCCACGTTTGCTGCATACCGCAACACAAGGGTTAACAACAAGACCCAAAAGCAGTTCATATACACACACGTTAGAAGGCATAACATGTGAGCATAACAGTCATGTACTTCATATGTAACATATGCACACAACATGTTTAAAAGTAAGCCACCTAGCCAACTTATTGCTAAGGCTACCCTTCACTCGTTCCCTTCCCGGGTTATCTAACCCACTGCTCTGATACCACTAATGTAGGGTCTTCCTACCCTAACATCATATAGTACACATATAATGGACAGAACATGCATTTTATAACTTCTTAAGGTTTCCGGTTTATAGCTTGAGCTAAGAAGATTACCGGCCAAAATAAAATTTCCAAAAGTTATTTAATTACATTCTCAACAATGAATGTTAAGCTATAGTTTACACTACTCCTAGAGTAGAGACTATCAAAATCCTGCATTCTATATTCCATCTTGTTCCCTTTTAGCTCACCACCGCCTGAACCCGACCCTAGGCCCGGTCGGTCCAAATGACCTACAGGGACAACACGTCGTGAGCAATATACATATTTACTTAACATTATATAAAAAGCATACAATTAATGCATAGCATCTTAGTTAGTAAAAGTTATTT
>CAJQUN010001893.1:0-40923 GCA_907163345.1 Haberlea rhodopensis
AAATGTAATACCCCCGAAGGTAAAGGATTATATGCTACGATGATGAAACATGATATATGATTATGTGAACAATAATTGAATTACGATTTGTATTTAAGAGGGTTGTGGTATTTTAAATTGGGGCCACGATTTATGATATGATGATATGATGTGGGAGCATATTGGGTGTTTTTAAAGGATGTATTAATTAAATGAAGTTAGAAAATATGGGATATTTTAATGCATCGTACAAATACCGGGATACAATTAAACACCACAAAACCACCCTACATGCAACCACCCACCCCCCCCCCCCCCCCCACTTGCATGCAACCCACGCCCCCTCCCTGTTTTCTGGAAAAGAAGTTGACCAGGCAGGCATGTTCCCACTTAGATATTTTCAACAAAATCTCTTCCAAAAACCTCCTTCTTCCTCCCTTCCCTTCGTCTGATACCTGGACTGCTGCTAGGAGGAAAGTGGTCGGAAATTACTTGTCTTTTCTTGACAAAATCGGAGAGCAAAAGTGGTGAGGATCACGCTGGTTCACCAGCTTTTCGTGTTTTTATATGTATGTTATACATAGCAGTTTTGGCATGCTAGTGTTAGGGTTATTGAAACCATGTTATGAACACTTGTAGGTAATGTTTATGATGTCCCTAGCATGCTTGTTTTAAGTGACTTACATGACTTATGTGTTAGATTTTCGATTGTAAAAAGGGCTCCTCGAAAATCTGGGAAAGGAAGTACCCTGTTTTTATGTTGAGTAGGGCTTTTATTATGAAGATTTGAAGCACGCTAGCTTAGGTTATGAATAAACTTTGGCATGAGTACATACACGGAAGTTTGGTGAACATGCCAACATATTTGTTTAAGCATGAACTACGGGATATGCAGTAGTTTCATTGCTATAAAGATGTGTGTTCAAGAATTCTGGACTGAAGAATCATGCCCTGTTTTCTGAAAAAGCTGGTCGAGTAATGATAAAAAGGGGTAGATTTAATGCATGTAGGTTTAAGTTATGAGTGAACCTTTAATTTAATACATGCATGAAAGTATGTGGAAGTTATTGATATTCTTGTTTAAGCACGTTATGTGTGTTATGAAGTAGAATTGATAGTATGAAATGGGGTGCTCAAAAATCTGGGGAAATCCCGATCATTCAGAGCTCTCGATCGATCGAGATTTGGTCCCGATCGATCGAGCAAGTCAGTAGGTCTAATGTATGTTTTAAAATTTTGATGCCGATCGATCGAAGAATTTCTCGATCGATCGGTGAAGCTTCTCGATCGATCGGTAAAATACTTCGATCGAGAGCGAGGCAGGAAGCTAAGGCACTGTTAGTGCACAGTGTCTCGATCGATCGAGATCTTGGGCCGATCGATCGAGAGAGGCAGTAAGTTGAAAAATATAATGATGTTTTATTTTGTTAAGTTATGATGTGAGATGGTTTTGAGGCATCGAATATGGTATTATGCGGTCTTGTAGAACCATCCCAGGTACCGGCACCATCGAGGAGATAAAGTCTGTGACTCCTCCTCCTTTTGAAAAGGTACGTAAGAGGCGTACGGGCATCGGACGGTAACACACATCTTTATACTACAATTATGCTTTTATTGCATGAGTATTCATGATGAATGACGATGTTTATACGATGAGGTTTTATACGATGTTTATACGATGATGTTTATACGATGCTTATATGATAATGTTTAATGATGTTATGTGGTAAGGTGCCACGGGGTAAGGTGCCCTACATGGTAAGTAGCCATGCGATGTTATTGTGGTAAGGTGCCACGGGGTAAGGTGCCCCACATGGTAAGTAGCCATGCGATGTTATTGTGGTAAGGTGCACGGGTAAGGTGCCCCACATGGTAAGTAGCCATGCGATGTTATTGTGGTAAGGTGCCACGGGGTAAGGTGCCCCACATGGTAAGTAGCCATGCGATGTTATTGTGGTAAGGTGCCACGGGGTAGGTGCCTCATATGCATGATTTTGAATCAGGAACAACAATAAGAAGTTAATGAATAACCAGCATATTTACTTAACCAAGATTTCATGCATTTATTATAATGTTATTATGTTGTTAAGTAAAATTGTATATGCTCATGATGTGTTGGTCCCTGTAGGTACGCTTTTGGACGAAAGGGACTAAGGGTCGGGTTGAGGCAGTGAGCTACGAGGGACACAGGAACGTATAGGATTTCAAGTTATGATTAGTATCTACTCTAGGAGTAGTGTAAATCTAAATGACATTCTTTTGGAATGTAATGAATTATTTTTGAAGTTTTGTGGCCTGTAATCCTGTTAGCTCGTGTAACACCCGAATCCTTAAGACGTTATTATGCATGATTAGTCCTTCTTATGTCTAGTAATCACTGTTAAGGTGGGAATACCCCACATTAGTGTATCAGAGCAGTGGTTAGATAACTCGGGAATGAGTGAAGGGTAGCCTTAGCAATAAGTTGGCTAGGTACTTACTATTGAACATGTTTTATGTGTATGTTGCATATGAAGTTTCTATGTTATGCTAACATGTTTAATTATCTAACGATGTGCTTTATGAACTGCTTTTGGTGTTGTTATTAACCTTGTGTTGCAGCATGGCAGGCAAATATAGAAGTGGGTGACGCCATTAGTGTAAATGCAAGGTGCTGGGTCGTACGAATCCATTGCCACCACCAGCCTTGGGCGAGGAACCCTCTGAACAGCAGTTGCTACCTGGGGAGTTGAGCTTGGCTCAATTATGATGTATCGACCCCCGATGTTTGAGGGAACAGAATCAGGGGAAAAGCTGAGGAATGGCTGGAGAGGATTGAACAGATATTTGTGGCAGCGCCTTGTGCAAGACGGCCTGGATCAGATTAGCAGAATTTCAGCTGTCCAAGAAGGCATTGATGTGGTGGAAAACCACAGTGATTGAGCAAGAGGCTCTGGGACAGGAAGTAAATTGGAAGATGTTCCGAACGCGGTTTTTGAACCGCTATTTCTCAGCCGCTGCAAGACAGGCCAAGGAGGATGAGTTTACCAGTTTAAGACAAGGTACCATGCCTGTATCTGACTATGCTTTGCATTACTGTTCCTTACTACGATATGTGCCACACATTGCTGCAAGCACTCAAGCAAAGATGCGGAACTTCATGAAGGGCTTGAGGCCTAAACTGTATGACAGGGTGATCACTTATGGCCCTGCCTGTTTTGATGATGCACTCTCACGAGCTGAGCTAGCTGAGCTGGGAGTTGGTGCATATCCTGATGCGGTGCCACCTCCAGCACCCCCTCAGAATCTACTTCTGACCACTTGAAGCCCAGGGGTGATCAGTTCAAGCCTAGGGGGAACACGTCAGCATCGAGATTCAGTGGCAAGAGGCCCGAGAATCGATGGAAAGGGAAAGGTAGGAATGATACTCCATCTGGGAGAGGACAGCCTCAGGGAGATAGATCTGGAAGAGCTCAGTGCACTATATATGGACTATCACATTTGGCAAAGGACTGTGTTGGCTGCTATGTTTGTGGCGACAGAGGCCACTTCGCTCGACAGTGTCCCAACAGGGGAAGATAGCAGAACTCTGCGGGGAGGCCTGCGGACAGAGCGGCACCGCACAGACCACCTTTCGCACCGAGGCAGTATGGAGGTCAGCCCACGGGGCCACCTCAGGGTCAGGTGTATGCTTTGACGAGGGAGCAGGCTACAGCGGCTCCGGAGGAGGTGATAGCGGGTACGTGTCTTTTATTTACGCACCCTGCTCTTATATTGATAGACACAGGTGCGTCACACTCTTTTGTGTCGACGAGTTTTGTTGAAAGGCACCACATATGCACTTCTCCGTCGCCCATGCCTCTTTTAGTCTCGACCCCCGCAGGAAGAAGTTTGACTACGGATCAGATTGTCTATGATGGCATCATTTATTTTGAGGATAATGAGTTAAGATCAGATTTGATTGTGCTGGGAATGACAGACTTCGATTGCATTGTGGGCATCGATGTTCTGAACAAGTATGAGGCGGTCGTTAACTGCAGGCAAAGGACTGTCCGATTCATATCTGATATGGGAGTCCAGTGGACATTCTTTGGGGATGGTTCTCGCCCAAAGATTCCGTTGGTATCGGCTGTCAAGATGGCACAGTTATTAGAACGAGGCCATACAGGATATCTTATCTATGCCATTGATATGACGGAAAAGAGGAAGGAGTTGAAGGTTGAGGATGTGCCCGTAGTGGCGGAGTTTCCTGATGTCTTTCCGGAGGAGATTCCCGGATTCCCACCGACGAGAGAGGTCGAGTTTGGGATTGAGCTGCTACCAGGGACGTCTGCAATTTCTCGTGCCCCATATAGGATGGCACCAGCTGAGTTAAGGGAGTTAAAGATGCAGTTGCAGGAGCTCCTTGACAAGGGCTACATACGCCCTAGCGTATCGCCATGGGGCGCGCCTGTCTTATTTGTTAAGAAGAAAGATGGATCGATGCGCCTATGCATTGACTATAGGCAACTGAATAAGGCCACAGTCAAGAACAAGTATCCACTTCCGAGGATTGATGACTTGTTTGATCAGTTGCAGGGAACGAGGCTCTACAGTAAGATCGATCTGAGGTCGGGGTACCATCAGATACGAGTAAGAGAAGATGATGTTCAGAAGACGGCTTTCAGGACCAGATATGGGCACTATGAATTTCTGGTCATGCCTTTTGGGGTGACGAATGCCCCAGCTGTCTTCATGAGTTTGATGAACAGGGTGTTCCAGCCGTATTTGGATCAGTTCGTCATAGTCTTCATTGACGACATACTTATCTACTCTCGGACGGAAGAAGAGCACGTAAGACACTTGAGGTTAGTGCTTCAGATCCTTAGGGATCATCAGTTATACGCAAAGCTTAGCAAGTGTGAGTTCTGGTTGGACAGCGTGGTATTCTTAGGCCATGTCATATCTAGCCTTGGAATATCTGTGGATCCCAGAAAAATTGAGGCTGTGATGGAGTGGGCTTGCACCCACTTCTGTACCAGAAATACGGAGTTTCCTCGGTTGGCAGGTTATTACCGACGTTTCGTCGAAGGTTTCTCGAAGATTGCCAAACCCCTGACACAGCTGACTCAGAAAGGAGTCCCCTTCTTTTGGTCTAAGGCTTGTGAGGAAAGCTTCCAAGAGCTGAAGCGTCGTTTGACTACAGCGCCTGTACTGGTGATTCCGTCTGAGGATAAGAGGTTCGCCTTATATACGGATGCGTCATTACAGGGCTTGGGCTGTGTGTTGATGCAAGATAAGCATGTGGTGGCTTATGCATCGAGGCAGCTGAAGCCACACGAAGCCAGGTATCCAGTGCATGATTTGGAATTGGCGGCCATCATATTCGCCTTAAAGATCTGGAGGCATTACTTGTATGGCATGTCTTTCACTATATATACGGACCATAAGAGCCTGAAGTTCTTATTCACTCAGGCAGAGTTGAATATGAGGCAAAGAAGATGGATGGATTTTCTCAAAGATTATGATTGTGAAATTGAGTACCATCCAGGTAAAGCAAACTTGGTAGCAGACGCCTTAAGTCGGAAGGTGAAGAGTACTGCAGAGGATGTTATGTGTTTGTCAGCCTTGATGACGTCTTATTGCCAACTGGGCTATGATTTCGATGTAGACATGTCGCCTGTGCGAGTGTCGACCCTATTGGCGGAGCCAGACATGTTTGAGGCGATCAGGAAGGCCCAGAAGTCGGATAGTGAGGTTCAGAGGTGGACATCATTGGTACTTCAAGGTCAACCATCCAAGTTTAGAGTGGCTGAGGATGATTCCTTGAGACTGGGCAACCGATGGGTAGTCCCAGATACACCAGAACTGCGTAGAGGAATATTGGAGCGAGCTCACAGTAGTCGATTCAGTATCCACCCAGGGGGAAAAAAGATGTACAAAGATCTATGCGATCAATTCTGGTGGAGACGCATGAAGCGTGAGGTAATCGTTTTCGTTAAAAGATGTTTGATCTGCCAACAGGTAAAGGCAGAGAGGCAGAGGCCTGGTGGTGAGCTGAAGAGCTTAGAGGTGCCTGAATGGAAGTGGGAGCATATATCTATGGACTTTGTGACCCACTTACCTAGGACGGCCTCAGGATTTGATGCGATCTGGGTGATCGTGGATAGGCTGACGAAGATGGCTCATTTCATCCCTTACAGTATGTCATATACATACTTGAAGATGGCCCAGATGTATATACGGGATGTGGTGAGGTTGCATGGTATTCCAGTCTCGATAGTGTCTGACAGGGACCCGAGGTTCACTTCACATTTCTGGGAGGGTCTCCAGACAGCTTTGGGCACAGAGGTGAGACTAAGTACGGCCTATCACCCTCAGACAGACGGCCAAACAGAGCGTACCATTCAGACGCTCGAGGACATGTTGAGGGCGTGTATTTTGGAGTTTGATACTCCGTGGCAGGATTCAGTGCCGCTGGTGGAGTTCTCCTATAATAACAGTTATCAGGCGAGCATTCAAATGGCCCCTTTTGAAGCTCTGTATGGACGACGATGTAGATCACCACTGTATTGGGAGGACTTGACTAGCAAAGCGGTCGGAGGACCGGATATGATCTGGAAGGTAAGATAAAGTTGATACGCCAGAAGATGAAAGCGGCCCAGGACAGGCAAGCGGGCTATGCCAATAAGCGGCGACGACCACTAGAATTCCAGTTAGGAGACAGGGTCTTCTTAAAGATCTCGCCCTTCAGGGGTGTGGTTCGTTTTGGGATGCGGGGAAAGTTATCTCCAAGGTATGTTGGGCCATATGAAGTGTTACAGCGTATCGGTACTTTGGCATATCGTTTGGCTCTACCGCCATCCTTGTCTGGCATACACGATGTTTTCCATGTCTCTATGTTACGAAAGTATGAGCCAGATCCGTCTCATGTCTTACAGCCTACAGAAGTTCAGTTAGACTCAGATATGTCCTACGAAGAACGACCAATCAGAATTCTGGATCGAGAGGATCGCAGACTACGGAGCAAAGTTATACCGATGGTCAAAGTTCAGTGGGATCGTCGGGGTGTCGAGGAGGCTACATGGGAGACGGAACGGCATATGGTGCAGCACTATCCGGAACTATTTCTCTGGTATGTATTTATGTTTAGTTCCGTTATGATGATGCATGTGGATTTCGAGGACGAAATCTTATAAGTAGCGGAGTAATGTAATACCCCCGAAAGGTTAAAGGATTATATGCTACGATGATGAAATGATATATGATTATGTGCTACAATAATTGAATTACGATGTATTTAAGAGGGTTGTGGTATTTTAAATTGGGGGCCACGATTTATGATATGATGATATGATGTGGGGAGCATATTGGGTGTTTTTAAAGGATGTATTAATTAAATGAAGTTAGAAAATATCGGGATATTTTAATGCATCGTACAAAATACCGGGATACAATTAAACACCACAAAACCACCCTACATGCAACCACCCACCCCCCCCCCCCCCCCCCACTTGCATGCAACCCACGCCCCCCTCCCTTGTTTTCTGGAAAAGAAGTTGACCAGGCAGGCATGTTCCCACTTAGATATTTTCAACAAAATCTCTTCCAAAAACCTCCTTCTTCCTCCCTTCCCTTCGTCTGATACCTGGACTGCTGCTAGGAGGAAAGTGGTCGGAAATTACTTGTCTTTTCTTGACAAAATCGGAGAGCAAAAGTGGTGAGGAATCACGCTGGTTCACCAGCTTTTCGTGTTTTTATATGTATGTTATACATAGCAGTTTTGGCATGCTAGTGTTAGGGTTATTGAAACCATGTTATGAACACTTGTAGGTAATGTTTATGATGTCCCTAGCATGCTTTGTTAAGTGACTTACATGACTTATGTGTTAGATTTTCGATTGTAAAAAGGGCTCCTCGAAAATCTGGGAAAGGAAGTACCCTGTTTTTATGTTGAGTAGGGCTTTTATTATGAAGATTTGAAGCACGCTAGCTTAGGTTATGAATAAACCTTTGGCATGAGTACATACACGGAAGTTTGGTGAACATGCCAACATATTTGTTTAAGCATGAACTACGGGATATGCAGTAGTTTCATTGCTATAAAGATGTGTGTTCAAGAATTCTGGACTGAAGAATCATGCCCTGTTTTCTGAAAAAGCTGGTCGAGTAATGATAAAAAGGGGTAGATTTAATGCATGTAGGTTTAAGTTATGAGTGAACCTTTAATTTTAATACATGCATGAAAGTATGTGGAAGTTATTGATATTCTTGTTTAAGCACGTTATGTGTGTTATGAAGTAGAATTGATAGTATGAAATGGGGTGCTCAAAATCTGGGGAAATCCCGATCATTCAGAGCTCTCGATCGATCGAGATTTGGTCCCGATCGATCGAGCAAGTCAGTAGGTCTAATGTATGTTTTAAAATTTTGATGCCGATCGATCGAAGAATTTCTCGATCGATCGGTGAAGCTTCTCGATCGATCGGTAAAATACTTCGATCGAGCGAGCGAGGCAGGAAGCTAAGGCACTGTTAGTGCACAGTGTCTCGATCGATCGAGATCTTGGGCCGATCGATCGAGAGAGGCAGTAAGTTGAAAAATATAATGATGTTTTATTTTGTTAAGTTTATGATGTGAGATGGTTTTGAGGCATCGAATATGGTATTATGCGGTCTTGTAGAACCATCCCAGGTACCGGCACCATCGAGGAGATAAAGTCTGTGACTCCTCCTCCTTTTGAAAAGGTACGTAAGAGGCGTACGGGCATCGGACGGTAACACACATCTTTATACTACAATTATGCTTTTATTGCATGAGTATTCATGATGAAATGACGATGTTTATACGATGAGGTTTATACGATGTTTATACGATGATGTTTATACGATGCTTATATGATAATGTTTACATGATGTTATTGTGGTAAGGTGCCACGGGGTAAGGTGCCCTACATGGTAAGTAGCCATGCGATGTTATTGTGGTAAGGTGCCACGGGGTAAGGTGCCCCACATGGTAAGTAGCCATGCGATGTTATTGTGGTAAGGTGCCACGGGGTAAGGTGCCCCACATGGTAAGTAGCCATGCGATGTTATTGTGGTAAGGTGCCACGGGGTAAGGTGCCCCACATGGTAAGTAGCCATGCGATGTTATTGTGGTAAGGTGCCACGGGGTAAGGTGCCTCATATGCATGATTTTGAATCAGGAACAACAATAAGAAGTTAATGAATAACCAGCATATTTACTTAACCAAGATTTCATGCATTTATTATAATGTTATTATGTTGTTAAGTAAAATTGTATATGCTCATGATGTGTTGTCCCTGTAGGTACGCTTTTGGACGAAAGGACTAAGGGTCGGGTTGAGGCAGTGAGCTACGAGGGACACAGGAACGTATAGGATTTCAAGTTATGATTAGTATCTACTCTAGGAGTAGTGTAAATCTAAATGACATTCTTTTGGAATGTAATGAATTATTTTTGAAGTTTTGTGGCCTGTAATCCTGTTAGCTCGTGTAACAACCGAATCCTTAAGACGTTATTATGCATGATTAGTCCTTCTTATGTCTAGTAATCACTGTTAAGGTGGGAATACCCCACAGGTAAGAAATTTAAGAAGTTCAGATCAAGCTCTTCAAGTTCCAGCGGTTCATGGAGTTCTGGGGGAGCACCAAGTCCTGGTATTCTTTGTGCATCATGTGGAGGCAGACATTCCACTGACCAGTGTCTAGGAATGAGAGGAACTTGTTATACTTGTGGACAGACTGGACACTACTCACGAGCATGTCCGTTAAGGGATCAAGGACCAGTGCAGCCACAGCAGACAATGCCTCATGCTAGGGGAAGGTTTCAGGGTGGTTCACAGTCTAGACCTGCACAGTCCTTTCAGCAGTCCAGTTACCCACAGATTAGGGGTACTACTCCTACTTTTCCAGGTCCCCAACAAGCACGGGTTTATGCTTTGACAGAGGATCAAGCTAGAGAGGCTCCTGGAGGTGTGATTGCAGGTAATTGTACTATTTTTGGTAATACTGCACGAGTTTTGTTTGATACAGGAGCATCGCATTCATTCATTTCATTTAGATTTGTTGATGAGAATAATTTAGAAACTGTATCACTACAAGAAACTTCATCTGTATCTACACCAGCTGGTAGAATTATTCTATCTAGCTATGTCGTGCTGAACTGCATACTACAATTTGAGGAGAGTATTATGATCACTAATTTGATGGTTTTACCCATGATCGACTTTGACTGTATTATTGGTATGGATACCCTCACAAACTATCGGGCTACCGTTGATTGCTTTAAGGGGGTGGTTCGATTTCGACCTTATCATGGATCCAAATGGAATTTCCATGGCCGAGGATCGCAGTCTAAAATACCCTTGGTATCAGCAATGGAAATGTTTAAATTGTTATCCCTAGGAAATGAGGGATATATGATTTATGCGATCGATGGTACAAAGAAAGAGCCACTTTTGTCAGACATTCCTGTGGTAAGAGAGTTTGCAGATGTATTTCCAGATGAAATTCCGGGTTTTCCACCGGAGAGAGAGATTGATTTTAGCATTGAGTTGATGCCTGGTACCGCACCAATTTCAAAAGCACCTTACAGAATGGCACCAGCAGAACTCAAAGAATTAAAAGAGCAATTGCAGGATCTTCTTGACAAAGGTTATATACGACCGAGTATGTCGCCTTGGGGAGCACCTGTACTTTTCGTAAGGAAGAAAGATGGTACAATGCGAATGTGTATCGACTACAGACAACTCAATCGGGTTACCGTCAAGAATAAATACCCGTTACCCAGAATTGATGATTTGTTCGACCAACTCCAAGGAACTTCGGTCTATTCAAAGATTGATTTACGATCAGGTTATCATCAACTTCGAGTTAGGGAAGAGGATATTCCAAAGACGGCTTTTCGAACCAGGTATGGACATTTCGAATTCCTGGTAATGCCTTTCGGTCTGACGAACGCACCAGCAGTGTTTATGGATATGATGAATAGAGTATTCAGAAAATTTTTGGATCGATTTGTGATTGTATTCATTGATGATATCTTGGTATACTCCAAAACCAAGAAAGACCACAAAGAACATTTACGGTTGGTACTCCAGACTCTTCGTTCAGCCCAGTTGTATGCAAAACTATCGAAATGTGAATTTTGGCTGGACAGAGTCATGTTTTTGGGACATGTGATATCTGCTCAAGGAGTATCTGTAGACCCAAGTAAGGTGGAAGCAGTATTAAATTGGCCTAGACCAACAACTGTGCCAGAGATTCGAAGTTTCATGGGTTTGGCAGGTTATTACAGGCGTTTTATCGAGGGATTCTCTCAAATAGCCAAGCCTATCACCCATTTGACCAAGAAAAATCAGAGTTTCATCTGGTCAGACGATTGTGAAAGTAGTTTTCAAGAGTTGAAACAAAGATTGACTACAGCCCCAGTGTTGGCCCTGCCATCTGGATCAGGAGGATTTGTAGTTTGTGCCGATGCATCAATTAAAGGATTGGGTTGTGTACTTATGCAGCAAGGAAAGGTGATCGCTTATGCGTCAAGACAATTAAAACCTCATGAGACACGATATCCTGTTCATGACCTAGAGTTGGCCGCCATCATTTTTGCCTTGAAGATATGGCGTCATTACCTATATGGGGAGCAATTTATTATTTACTCTGACCACAAGAGTTTGAAGTATATATTCACTCAATCCGAGTTAAACATGAGACAGAGAAGATGGCTGGATTTACTAAAAGATTTTGATTGTGACATACAATATCAACCAGGAAAAATGAATCAAGTAGCAGATGCGTTAAGTCGGAAAGTGCAAAATGCCATGATAGCATCCATTCATATATGGCAAAATTATGATGAGTTGTGCACTTCAGGATGGACATATCAACCACAACAGGATTATTTCGTTGTGTCGACTTTACAAGTGGAACCGCAAATTATCTCAAGGATCAGAAAAGCCCAAGAGACAGATCCTTTCATTCACCACTTAAAGGAACTGGTAATGTCAAACCAAACCACGAGATTTAGCATATCACAAGGTGGTTGGTTACAAATGGATAATAGATTGGTAGTGCCAAATTTAGTGGAATTAAAAGAGGCTCTATTCCAAGAAGCTCATTGTAGTCATTTTAGTATCCATCCAGGAAGCCGAAAAATGTACCATACACTAAGACCACATCTTTGGTGGAAAGGTATGAAGAAAGATATTGTTGAATTCGTATCAAAATGTTTGACTTGTCAACAAGTCAAAGCAGAGAGAATGAGACCTGGTGGTTTACTTCAAGGTTTGGAAATACCTCAATGGAATTGGGAGCATATTGCAATGGATTTCGTGACCCATTTACCCCGATCAAACAGGGGATGTGATGCGATTTGGGTTATAGTTGACCGATTGTCCAAGTCAGCACACTTTATCCCATTTGATCGTACTTACTCCTACAAGAAGATGGCACGACTATATGTGGATAATATAGTTCGGATACATGGAGTTCCAGTTTCTATTGTGTCGGACAGAGATCCGAGGTTTGTATCAAAGTTTTGGAGCAGTTTTCAAAACGCCATGGGTACCAGATTGGCAATGAGTACTGCCTATCATCCACAGACAGACGGACAGACTGAAAGAACTATTCAGGCATTAGAAGATATGTTGCGTTCTGTGGTGATGGATTTTGGTCGTAATTGGCAAGAATCACTACCATTGGTGGAATTCTCCTACAATAATAGTTTCCAAGCAACTATCGGGATGGCTCCATTTGAGGCTTTATATGGCAAGAAGTGCCGAACACCGGTATGTTGGGATGAAATTGGAGAAAGACAGTTGGCTCAACCCGAATTTGCTGATGAGATGCAAGGAAAAATAGAATTGATTCGAAAACGTATGAAAGCATCTCAAGACAGACAAGCCAGTTATGCTAATAAACGAAGAAGGCCCTTAGAATTTCAAGTCGGAGACAGAGTTTTTCTTAATGTATCGCCTTTTCGGGGAACAATGCGTTTTGGGCGTCGAGGGAAGTTGTCACCTCGATACATTGGACCTTATCAGATTCTCGAGAGGATTGGTTCGTTGGCTTACCGTTTAGAATTGCCACAACATTTATCGCTAATTCATGATGTGTTCCATGTATCAATGCTGAGGAAGTATGAACCAGATCCCTCTCATGTTCTTCAGCCAGGAGAGATTGAAGTAGATAGTTCTCTGTCCTATGTTGAACAACCTGTCAAGATTTTGAATAGGAAGGAGAAAGTGCTACGAAATAAAACCATTCCATTGGTTTTGGTACAATGGAGTCGTCATGGTACAGAAGAGTCGACATGGGAATTAGAGGCCAAAATGAGACAAGAATGGCCACATCTATTTGAAGATACTCTTTTGTATTCCATGCCTTGTACTTATGATTATCCGATGTATCTGTAATCGCATGAAATAATATAAGTTGAATGAATTCTTACCTTTTGATTTCGAGGACGAAATCTTTTAAGAGGGGAAGAAGTGTAAGGCCCCGTTATTAATTAAGTACGCTTAACCTTGAGTTAGTAAACCCGGGTGATTAAAAGTGAAGAATTTGAATTGATGTGTTCCGGGTCACAACACTTTATGTTTAACCAACTTAATATACATCAAAATTATACCAAATGGTATACCATTTTCAACCATGCACCTACATTAAAAATGATGAAGCACCATTTTGGGACACATGGACATAGTGGGATAAGAAATTATAAAAAAATCCCAATTGACCACCTTGTAACTAACGCCTCTTTCCTCTTTATTAAGTCATGGGATTGTCCTTCTTCTTCAATCAGATTACTTCTCTCATCCCCAACAAGAAATCTTTCTCTCCTTTCAGCCTATAAAATTCGAAAAGCATCCACCATTTTTCCTACATCAAAATCTTCCCAAAACTTGCATGCAAGCTTGGTTTTGGATAGGAAATTAGAAGAGCTTCAAGGGTGTGGTGTTTTTGAAAGCTTGAGAGGTATATCATCCTCTTTTTATTCCTAATCTTCGAATTTTTACAGATAGGGTTCGAATTTGTGAGTCTTGTGTTGTAAAAAGAGAAGAACTCATGCTATCCTAAGTTTCAGCAGAAACTAAGGTTACATGCAGAAAGTTGTTCCATACTTTCGAGTTCTGTAACTTCCGAATCTGTCTTTGAGCCTCAAACAAAAGTTGTAGATATAGGTGTTGTCGTCCTGTGGTTAAAATTTGAGACTATTTGGACTTGAAATGAGTGAGATATACTCATTTTACTAAGAGGCATCAGATTCGACTCTGCATGTGCTGTGAATGCACATGCAGTGTAGAAATCCGAACTTTTGGCAAATTATACTTTCGATTTTGATTTTGGTTTTCAAATCAATGTTGTAGATCTTTCAAATTTATACATTTTAAAAAAAATAAGCATGCAATTTGGGTCTCCTGAGTAGGAGTTATGACGATTTTTCGTTCAGTGCTCATTTTCGCCTCTGCATGTCCATGCGTGTTGCAGGTGGACTGTAATTCGGCATTCTGGGCACATTTTATTCCGAATTTGTTGTCGGTATTCAAATAAAAATTGTAGGTCTTTGCTTTCTTTTGAATTTAAATAAAAAGAGAACTTAATTTGGGCTTCATTCGTATTATTTATGAATTTTTGAAATTAAGTGCTCAATCTATGTCCTGCATGTGGGCGAAAATGCCATGCAGTGTGTTCTTCGGGTTCCTGAGCATTTTTGGCCAGGAATTTTGAAAAATGTCTAGAGACAAGAATTATAGGATTTCCAGTTGGCTGTAAATTGCCACTAGAATCACTAATTTTGGGTTTTAAATGAAGAAGTTATAACACTTTTGCCAACACTGCTCAAGCTGGAAAATACATTTTTTAAATGTTGCGGTTTTAGTGTTCAAACACCACCTAGATGGTCGAACCAGCTTGACAACTTCTCTGATGAAATGTAATATTTTGAGTTTCTGAACTTTGAGCTCTGGAATCAAGTCGTTTTGATGACGTATGGAATTATAGCGATTTTTTACAAAAATGGGTCAGGCTGAAAATGTAGGAAAAATCGTTAAGGGTCATATTTTTAAGTTAGGTTTGATTCAATACACTTTTTGAGCACTTAGTGTCTTTTTGGATTTTATTTGACCAGGTTAATAGACTCCAGGTTTACTCGAGGAGGTTTCGGTAGTTTAGTCTCGGTCTGAGGTACGTTGAAATGAGTTGTATCATGACGTCTGGCAAAGGCGTGTAATGATACTACTGTATGACCTTGCTATTATTTGATTGATATGATTTTCTTGTCAATATATGATTCTGTGACTATCTGACATGATAAATGTCTTGGAGTACATGATATGTGAAATTACATGATTTGTATATACTCTCACATGAGATTGCATGATATATTGAGTTGCATATGTCATTAATGCATAATGATTCATGGGCATATCATATTGAGCTATCGTTTCCTTGATATCCATGATTTTGACTGAGTTGACTTACTCTGAGTGTCGGGTACGACGAGCATGGCGATGACAGGCAGTATAGGTAGTAACTGTAGTCACGTGCAGGTGCGAGCGGACCTAGACACGAGGGCTGGATGCAGTAACGTACATAGGATGAGTTTTCCTAGCGCAATGTACGTATACTGTCACCCTCTGCTCGAGCTATGATGATTTGATGATACCTTCCTTTGGACTCCGATTTTGGTATCTTGATTTCGATTCCCTTGTACCATTCATACATCGCATTCATACATGGTATGCATTGCATGATATTTTGTCATTTGACATGATCTATTTATTTCTCGTACTGGGGTACTGACCCCCTTTGCGGGGGGCTGTCATGTCTTTTGTTGTTCGGGCATGACAGGCGTTACAGGAGGACGTGCTGATGATGCTTTTGGTGACGCATCAAGAGATACCCGAGCTCCATGATGAAGAGCTCAGGTTATGTTGGTTTTTCTTTCCCAGTAATCGTATGGTATGCTATGGATTTTTAAAAAAACAAAATAAATTTACCGGGGTATGCCCCGTGTATGTTGTACTCGGGATCTGATATTTTTCGGGACTTTGTAATAACTTTGATTTATGTTGTTTTATTATCTGCGAATGAATGGCTTAACTAGAATTATATATATATATATATATATTTTGATATAAATATATATGTATCTTAAAAGCGAAAAATTTTTAGGGCCATTTAAGGAGACGTTTGAAATTATTCTTCCGCTGTTTAAGTAAATTAATCACTGTGTGATAATTAAACACCATATTAGGATCGGGCCCTCACACTAGGGAATGGTGACCAATATTTGGTACTGTTGAGATGGTATATGATGTCATGACATGTTTTGGCCATTAAAAATAATCTGTTGATTATACTCATGAGTTATGGTACAGGGACAACCAAACGGGAAGCGTTTGAAATGCATGGAAAACAGGAAGTGTTTTATATTGATTATGCATTTACGCTTTATCTTCATATTGTGTTGAATATGAATGATTATTATTGCTCATGTTTGGGGGTTGTCCTTGTAGGTACCTTTTTGGCATGATAGCAAGCTTTGAACGGGTTGAGGTGGTGAGCTTGTGAAGCATTCTTTTGAGGATTAAAGGACAGGATTATTTTGTCTAGTGTCTACTCTAGGAGTAGTGTAAAACTAGTTGATAGCATTCATTGATGAGGAATGTAATTAATCCATTCTTTTTGGAAGTCCTTATTATTATGGCATGTAATGCTTAAGCTCATAGACTCAACATGTTCTTTTCTCACTCTGATCATTATATTAGCTCTATTATGCCTTATTTCCGCACTTAAGGATTAGGGTCCTTACAGAGGGTGTTGAAATCCACTTTTGTTGTCTTATTAGTGTGGTGTCTTCCCTGGCTGGGAATTTACTTAGTGTTGCTGTATTCTGTTAAGTGTTGTGCTTTCCCTGGCCGGGAGTTATGTTATGTAATGTGCTTTTATTTTCGGATAGCTCAATTTATGGGGAGACTCTGCCCAAATTTTTTATAAAAGTCCACAATGTAAAAGTGGTGTAATGGGGATGGTAATGGGCGAAATCTATGAGTCTATTTGTAGGAATGATGATCTTATAAATGGGTACGATTGGGGAAAACTAGACAATATGAAAAGAAATATGTAAAGGAATTTTCTTATTGCTATGCTAGGAAAGGTTATATGTGTTTTCCCCTTATGTACAATGAAAGCATGCAACACTTATGTGATGATTAATACACTAAGCAAGTAATAAGGGCACGGGGTCCTTACACCAGCGATCCAAACACATACTTCAACGTTTTCATTTCACATACTTCAGAAATCGTTGAAAGAGGAGATGTAAAAATATGCAAAGTACCAACTGATGATAATGTATCTGACCCGCTGACAAATCCACTGTCACAACAGAAGCATGATCGTCATTCTAGATCTTTAGGCATTAAGTACATGTCTGATTGGTCTTAGTGCAAGTGGGAGATTTGTTGAGATATGCCATAAGACAACTCATTAAATGATTGATTTTGGCATACAATGTAATATGATTTTATTAATGGCAATTCATTATTATATATTATTCAAGTATCTGTGTAATATGAATAAATATATATTAATGTTCTTAGAATAAAATTGTATTATTCTTAAAAATTGTTCCTAGTCAAGTATTATCATGAATAAGGATAATGATAATGCATTGAGACTAGTATGTCTTGATTGATGAATTTGTTCATGGATATGAGATATCGAATCAACACATGGGTACATGTTAGAGAACTATGTACCGGACAGACCCACCATTAGAATGCTACATGGATAGTTATATGAATGTCATAAGCAATTCTCATTGTGATAATAGTGTGTAATCCTTACGACCTGAGATCACCAGAGATCCCAACATAAGGAGTTGTGTATCTTGATATTGTCAAACGTTACATGTAACAGGGTAAACTATAAAAACAATCATTGGATACAATACGAATTATGTAGAAGGATGTTGAGTGATCAAGATAGGATATGTCCCTCCTATATAACATGAGAAGTGTTTGGGCCCTTGATCAAGTGAGACTAAAATGCATGGCCATGCTCGAATGAGTCGATATGTGATATCGAGCTTATTCGTTTATTCTAGTATACTCAGGGATCAAGAAATAAAAGATTGAACTATACGAGTATGTCTTATTCCATGATTCGTGTTTAATCTAAACACCTAGGACAAAGGGATTAAGTTACATGGAGATTATCATCACAAGCCATAGGTAATGTCGAGTCAATGACATTCTTGTAACTTGTGTAGCCTTGATATGTTGCTAGATACCGCTCATTGCTTGTGACATAAAATTCTAAAACCTAACCCTATCGAGGAGCCGTGTTTTTTTCTTTTGGACGACTCGTTCTTCCATGGTTGAATTATCGAGTCTAGCAACTAGATAATTTCAACTTCCTTCCGATTTGATCGTGTGGGCCGTAGAGGCAAAGCTGTAAAGTTTTGCTAGACGACTCGTGGACGTTTTCTGCATCAAACACGCTACAAAGGTATAACTCTAATCACCCGATATGATAACTTCATATAGGTCCTCGATGGGAATCTGATTTTTTTTATTCCGCTGCGTTCTATGCTCGTCGGATTCCTTACAGTATATACATATGTGAATCATATTCGTGTCGGGAATCGGGTTTACATGGGAATTTTGGTGAAAATTTATAGAAGTAATGCCATATTTACAAAGCATGAATAATGAAAATTCCCTAATGTTATAAATGTTTACATTAATGATGAGATAAATGCACTAATGACGAGATTATGAGTTGTGGTCCTACATAGCTTCTGTTATCCAAGAGGATGAGGAGATTGATATCGACGTTAATCACAAAATATAGATTGTATGTTTGAAATGGAGAAACACCATCGACCTCTATGCGTTCGTAATATCTGGCTGAGATTGAAGGGGAAGTTTTATAGAACTGCAATCAGACTTGCAATGTCGTGTGTGACGGAATGCTGGGCACCCAAGAGGAATCACGTCCAAAGATGCATATGCTCTGTTGGATATGTTGAAGACCATAAGCGATAAAATAAAGAATGAAGACATTAGAGCTGAAGTATGTGTGACTTATATAAAAGATAAGATGCAAGAACCATAATATGCCTGATATTATTTAACGTCAAATACAACAGAACCATAATATGTCTGATAATTTTATCCAGTTTGCAGTAAAAAAAAACCAATTTATACCCATATATTTTTAAAGGAAATGGAGAAAACGATTTAATGTGAAATGCGACGCAAAAGTTGAAATGTGGGCATAGGTTGAGATTTGTGTGCATAAGGTACCAAATCCCATTTTGCTCCCATGTTAAGAAAATATGGTCCAGAAAATGTAGTAGCAGGCATATAAATAAAGTTTTACGAATGTATAATAAAGTGGGCACGGGTACTAGACGTTTGTCTCGGTTTGTACTTAATTACTAATTGGTCATTTTAAATTTATTGATTAATTCATATAATAGATTTCAATTTGTCATAAAATGGATCCATTTGGAATTTTGTACCTTGAATCCTTTTGGATAGAGCATTTAAACGACTCCATAAACTAAGAATTTGAAAAAATACATCAAAATTCGGAAATCACGCAAATATATAGAAGGGGTTTCTTTCAATGATTTGTAATCGATCATTCTTTCCATATTATTCAATCTAAACACAACCTCATAGACCTGGCTTGGTCAATCTATACTTTACCTGACCTGGTTCAGTGTCGTGGATGGATAACCATTTTTGAAACATTTTCATAAAAACCATACAAAAATAAAACAAACAAAACAAGGTATCATCAGGGACAGACGTACATGAAGGTAAATGTCCTCCCTAAAAATAATATTTTTTTTTGTATTAACCGCTACAATTGTATTCTCCTCCCATACAATTACAAATTGTCAACTTAAAATTGTATTTTACACCCCTAAATCATTTCACCCATTTTTATGTTTTTTGCCCCATCATTCTAAATTCTAAATCCACTCATGTGTATGGTAAACAATTGGTTTTGTTTTTCAAAAAATATAACTTGATATATTATTCTTCCCTCAAATATACAAAATGAACAAAAACAAAAGAGTGATTTAAAACACACATACGGTAATTAAATAACAAAATAATCAATCCATATGCTATTCAAACTTCTCTTTTATACAGGATAAGGAAATGGAGGTGATTTCAAACTCTAAAGCATAAAAGCTCCTAGGGCCGACGAATCATATTTTCGCGACTATAAAGGTGACCACCTCTCTGACTCGGCGCCTTGAAGGTATCACAGGAAGATAATCAACGAAGCATTTGAAAAAGTTAGCGGCAACCTAGTTTGATCGACAATATTTGAAAAAGTTATAGGCAACCTAGTTTGGTCAAAAAATATTCTCGACCCATGGCTGGACTACTATTTACCTTACTTTTCAATAATAACTTGCATCTGAACTGTAATGTTTGCCACTTGCACACTATAAAATGGAGTAAAAAAAACAAACAATCTCATATAGAAGCCGAAACAACAAGAAAAAGAAACTCTAAAAAATAAAACACGTTGAGGATGAATAATATTTTAGGTACTCAATACCAGACCGGAAGCTTAAAACTGATGCCCATCAAAACAGTGTACTGACTCGAGCATGACGTGCAAACAAGTCGACTAATTGGTATTGCATCTAGTATGTTAAAGATAAAAAAAAATATTCCATCATCTTACTTCTTTTTGCCTCCATGTACATACAAACATCATCTCAAGAGCTTGCCTCAGAACTACAATTTTCAAGTTCTTCACTCGATGCTTCTTTGCTTTCGGATGCATTATCATTCTTTTCACTGAATTTCAAACGAATTGGTCTCCCCAATAGCTCCTGCATGAATGGTATTGATGAAAGAAAATTGTCCATACAAAAATTATAATGCAAAATAATTGGTACTTGGTGTTCCATTTGCTAAGGGTGAGCCTTAACACAACACAACGGTGAAGTTGTCATGTGACCTGGAGGTCACAGATTCGAGTCGAAAGAAAGATCCTCTTACAGTGAAGGAAATGATGCATACATTACGCTCAAAGTGGTCCAACCCCTTCCGTATCCCGCACAATAGCGAGAGCTACATGCACCAAGTTTGCCCTTTGGTGTTCCATTCGCTAGAATGACTATTTTCTTTTCGGTAATTAGTCACTTTTCGGATTTCGTTGATGGTATTTAGGAAATAGCATGATACCACTGATTCACTGTTACTTCTAATCATATAAATGTGAACAAAAATGAAAATCCTAACTTCAGCTCTCATCTTAAACCTCGATCCATTAAAAACTGAGTCAAAAAGGGGTAAAGCTAGTATTTTGGATACATCTATATAATCCATAATCGATAAGTGGAGTACTAGATGGATGATGGCTAGGCAGGTTGACTCACCTCCATTCTAAATTTCCCTTACATTTTTATAATCTTTTGGCAATATTTTAGCATGATAATCATGCATGTTTTTTATAATATTTTTATTTTTGGCAATACTTTATCATGATAATCATGCATGTGTGTTGTAGGAAAAGACTTTCTTATAGGAATGAATTCCTTCAACACCAACATTCATTGAAAGATTTTCCTATAACACGTATGATACTCTTTTCCCAAATCTTTTTGTAAGACATACCTGTTTATATCCTTGAACACCACACCAACTATAATTATTTTATGAGGAAATTAAGAAAGGTTTTCATTCCTCTGAATATTATTCATCTGTACAAAGTCCTAAATATATAAAGAAAACATTCAATGAAAGAAAGGAAAGATCCTATCAAATCTCCTAAACTAATACAAATCAAGAGATTTATTTCCTAATTTCTAAGAGATCAAAATCTGCCAAGAATATTCTGTAGATATTCAACACTCCCCCTCAAGATGGGTTGTAAATGTTGATTAATCCCAACTTGGAACTCAAATCTTCGAAATTCTTCCGTGGCAGAGCTTTGGTAAGGATATCGGCTGTTTGTAGGCCACTTGGTACATATAGCAGCTTGATTTTTCCATCCTCGACCTTTTCTTTTATGAAGTGACGATCAAGTTCTACATGTTTCGTTCTATCATGATGCATTGGGTTCTTTGCAATACTGATAGCTGATTGATTGTCACAAAACAACTTCGTAGGTTCTTCAACATCAATATTTAATTCCTTTAAGAGTCTTTCTACCCATATTCCTTCACATATACCTTGTGACATTGCTCTAAATTCAGCTTCTGCACTGCTTCTAGCCACAACTGACTGCTTCTTGCTGCGCCATGTAACTAGGTTACCCCATAAGCAATAGCCAAAAGTTGATCTCCGATCTACTACTGATACTGCCCAATCAGCATCACAATATATCTTATATTTTTGTCGGTAGATTTGCCAAAGTGCAACCCCTTTCCTGGCGTCACTTTTAAGTACCTTAGAATTCTGTAGACTGCTTCCATATGCTCTTCATTTGGAGTATTTATGAATTGACTTACCACGCTCACTGAGTACCCAATATCAGGTAGTGTGTGAGACAAGTTGATATGGTTGATTATTACGCGTTTTTATGCTATGATTTGTATATGTTTTCGTGTTGATTCTTGAGTTATTTTACGTTTTATGGTATATATTTCTATATTTCAGGAATCAATGTTGAAATTCATAAAAGGGGAAGAAATCAAAGCTAAAATGATGAAAAAATGAATAAAGTTGAAGAAAAGAGGAAAAAACCAGAATCCAAGACACATGTTGCTACTTTCTCCTCAGATTACTATATGTTCGAGCCATGTTTTGGAAATGTGGTCCATATAAAAATTGTAGAACTTTGAGTTATCTTCGCGTGGACAGCTGATTCATCGAATTCGGAGTTCGTATGAGAAAGTTACGGCCAAAATACGAAACTCGCCAGAAGCTGAAAAAGGCGAAGAAACTTACTGTGAAAGGGGATCGATCGAGAAAGGATTTCGATCGATCGAGAAATGCTGAAAACTGAGCGAAATTCTTACTGGAAGGCTCGATCGATCGGCCACTTTTTCGGATCGATCGGGACGAGCAGTTTTGAGAAAAAAAACTTCCTTGTAGAGTTTGTATGCAAAAGGGAAGTCCATAATTCTTTCCCCTATACATATGGACGAGATTTACAACCCAAAATCAGATTTTTAACCCTAGAACACTCACATCACAGCCTCCATCTCAGCCCCCCCTTTCCTTCAATTCCACAAAACCACACGCCTCCTTTCTTCACTCTAACCTCACGCCTCCTTCACACGGCCAGCAGCCATTCACTCCACCATAACCTCCATCTTTCTTCCACTCTTCACCATCCATCATCACTCATCAACCCTTCACCCTATGTTTTGGAACGAGCCAACAAGATAATCGAAGAGCACGATCGAGAAAGAAGCGAGGAAGGATCGAGAATCAACGAAAGAGTCGACTTGGGAGTTTTCTTTTACTTTTCTATTATTGTTTTACATGAATAATTGGATTGTTGTGTTTTTTATGATTGAGAGATATCAATAACATAGTTTTTCCTATTGATTTTGAGATTGAATTCATATATCTTCTAAGTGCATGTGTTACTGTTCTTAATGCTTTTGAAGGATTGATCACCTTTGAATGATATTTTATTATAATTGAGATCGAGAGATGAAATTATAATACGATATAATAATTCATGCCGTGTGTTAAAGATTGAGATCGAGAGATAAAATCACACACGAGTGATAGCTTTGGGTTGTTTAATCTAAAGTTAGTGGTTTTCATAAATCGCATTCAATATTAAATTGTTAATTACGTGAACGAGAGTTACTAGTTGCAATTTGATGTTAGACTTAATATAGCTCGAGAGAGTATATTGAATGAATTCGGAAAACCCGTCACCTTAGAGATGTATGGAGAAAAGAATTGTAAGAGTTGGGTTAGGTGAATAATTGTCTTGATTCTTACTTGTGGATTTTTCTCGTGATCGTCGACTATTTTGGTTGGATTATAGTAGCTTAATTTAGTTTAGTTTAATTATTAATTAATTACCGTAGGTTAAATATAGTTAAAAGACATCTTATTTGGTACTTACTTGTTAGTCCCTGTGGGTTCGACAATCCGTATCTTCCTATCTATACTAAAACTTGACACCGTACACTTGCGGTCTAAAATCGCTAGATTGGAATTAATTGTTTAAAATAAAAACGGTCAAGTTTTTGGCGCCGTTGCCGGGGACTAACTTTAGTAATATCATACTAGGTTCTTTGACTGTATTTTAACCATTTTTCCCTTTGTATATATTTATTTCGAAAAAAAAAAAAATTATTAATTTATTTTGTTTATTTGTCTTGTGAGGTACTTGGAGATGCTACATCAACAAGCCTTCACAAGCTTTGCCCAACAACGTTCCGAGCCGTTCTACGCTGTTTGGGAGAGATTCAATGAATTGGCCAACACATTCCGGTATCACAACTTTTCGAACTATACTCTCTTGCAATATTTCTTCAACGGGTTGGATGCACAGACACGAGAATGGGTATTGAGCGGAGCACTGGTGACTGGGAGTCCCCTGGTTGATAGAGATGAGAACAGTGTGGTGCACCTGTTCAATGATATGGCGGACTTCGATCATCATTGGCATTGTGATCCTTCACTACAAGGTTGGAGTCACCAATACCCACCGGAGCTTCACTACCCTATTGATACGCCACAACCATTTGTACATCACGAAGAGAGGAGAGATAGTTCTGCAGATGTCACAACTCAGTTAGAGGATACCTTAGTGAGATTCATGGCATCAACTGAGAACAGTTTGGAGTGCCAAACCAACTCTATGCGTCACCTGGAGCAGCAAATGGCGGTCCTCATGGAAACATTTTCAACTAGCTGCCAAGAGGAAGAGATGAGGGCTACAAATCAAGAGGCGACGAATCGAGTTTGGTTATATGATGACGATCACTCAACCAACCAAGTTTGGGGGAGTGATCCTATTAGTGTGGAAGAGTCAAGGGAACTTGAGCCTCTTAAAGAGATTGAGACTACTTCAGAGAAGTCATCCGAGGAGTTCTCATGTGAAGATGAGTCGAGTGTGATGTTGGAAGAGGAAGAGACTTTCGAAGATTCCGATTTGAGCCCATCGATGGAGACATGTTCTATGCCATATGTGGATCCGTATTTTCCATCGATGCCAACTTCACCGCACTACATCTTCCAAGATTTGAAGCCAAGTCAAGAGTCATTCTCCCATGCCTACCAATTCAAGAATGTTGTTAGAGCGACGAGCTTACACTGCTACAATCTTGCCAATCTTGAGGGCATATTGAATGAAGACCCATTAATGGTATCATACGATACTTACTATGGGCGACAGCCGCTCTTTGATGGTTGCTTCTGATGGTCAAGCCGAAGACCAAAAATCAGCGCTTCTTGGGAGGCAACCCAAGCGTATCCTTATGTTATTCAGTTTTGTTTTATTTTTCAGTTTTCATTTTAGTTTTGTTTATCTCTCAAGTCGAATATTTTACTATATGCATTCTTCTCTTGCTAGGTACTGGGTTGGAGCGATGAACCCCTACAACAGTGGAGCTTTCAAAAGCAAATCTTCCTCAACCCTCATGCAAGCGTCTTGATCAGGGGAGTTCACTGTTTCCCTTTTGATTCTTTTTAACATTGAGGGCAATGTTTGATTTAAGTTTGGGGGAGTAGTAGCTTGCATGTTTTACTTGTTTTAACTACATGTTGTGTGCTTAAATGACACTTGAATCGTCCGATTATTATGAGCTAAAATTTTTTTTTTTATGAGTTCAAACTTGAGAAAAAAATGAATTATAGTAGTGACTATTCAATGAGGATTTTGATCTCACTATGCATATGAACTTGATTTGTGATTGGACTTGTACATGAATATCCTAATCTGAGTTAGCATGTCAAGATTGAGGAATATATTGAGCACAATGAGTCGTGATCTTGTGGATTGCATGTTGAATAGTGATAATTGTTGTGAACTTAATGATTTGTCTTGAGCATCTTAGAGTTATCCTAGAACTTATTTGATGATAACACTTTGAGGCGAAATTTTATAGTTACAAACTTGACTTGGAAATGATCTAGGCGATCTTTGAAACGTTTGAGCCTTTCAAGCTTACCATGATTCATATCAATCCCTAGTGTCCCATTTGAGCTTTATTGAAAAAAGAATGGTATATGTATTGCATATAATTAGACCCCATTCGACATTCTTGGCAAACTCATTATACTTACCCTTATTTGAGCCTAAATGAAAAAGTTATCCTTACCCTAAGAGAGTATAATAAATTCCATTCGATGCACGTAAATTGTTATATCCTGATGAGCTTATTGAAAAATATTGATGAATGAGAAAAGAAAAAGATAGACAAAGAGCCTTGAAAAGGAAAAAAATAAACATATAAGACCCAAAGTGGCCAAGGCTATAAAAGAAAAAGAAGAGGAGCTCGATGTGTGAGAAAATTTGAACTATAAATGATTATACTCTCTTCTTTGCGCTTATCCTATCTTTTCTTTGAAGCCAACACCAAAGGCCTTACATTACAAGCTTAAAAAGTCCTTTTGATCCAAGTCTAGGGAGTAACTATCATTAGTGGAGAAGTTGTTTGAAAATAGGCTTATAGGGTGCTTGATGATAATCTCGACTTTGAGTTGATTAGTATGATTTGATCTTGAATATGTGCATGAAACTTGAGATTGAAATTAGCACACACACACATTCCGATTTTGAGATATGTTGCTTGAATTAGGAGAAAACATGTCTTGTCAACTTTTGTATATGTGCATGAGATTTCTGAGAATAAGCAAGTCATGAAATAATTGTTTCAAATATCAAGAATGAACTCTACCTTATGATTTTAATGCTTAATCGAGGACGATTAAGTGATAAGTTTGGGGGAGTTGATAGGGTTGATTATTACGCGTTTTTATGCTATGATTTGTATATGTTTTCGTGTTGATTCTTGAATTATTTACGTTTTATGGTATATATTTCTATATTTCAGGAATCAATGTTGAAATTCATAAAAGGGGAAGAAATCAAAGCTAAAATGATGAAAAAATGAATAAAGTTGAAGAAAAGAGGAAAAAACCAGAATCCAAGACACATGTTGCTACTTTCTCCTCAGATTACTATATGTTCGAGCCATGTTTTGGAAATGTGGTCCATATAAAAATTGTAGAACTTTGAGTTATCTTCGCGTGGACAGCTGATTCATCGAATTCGGAGTTCGTATGAGAAAGTTACGGCCAAAATACGAAACTCGCCAGAAGCTGAAAAAGGCGAAGAAACTTACTGTGAAGGGGGATCGATCGAGAAAGGATTTCGATCGATCGAGAAATGCTGAAAACTGAGCGAAATTCTTACTGGAAGGCTCGATCGATCGGCCACTTTTTCGGATCGATCGTGACGAGCAGTTTTGAGAAAAAAAACTTCCTTGTAGAGTTTGTATGCAAAAGGGAAGTCCATAATTCTTTCCCCTATACATATGGACGAGATTTACAACCCAAAATCAGATTTTTAACCCTAGAACACTCACATCACAGCCTCCATCTCAGCCCCCCCTTTCCTTCAATTCCACAAAACCACACGCCTCCTTTCTTCACTCTAACCTCACGCCTCCTTCACACGGCCAGCAGCCATTCACTCCACCATAACCTCCATCTTTCTTCCACTCTTCACCATCCATCATCACTCATCAACCCTTCACCCTATGTTTTGGAACGAGCCAACAAGATAATCGAAGAGCACGATCGAGAAAGAAGCGAGGAAGGATCGAGAATCAACGAAAGAGTCGACTTGGGAGTTTTCTTTTACTTTTCTATTATTGTTTTACATGAATAATTGGATTGTTGTGTTTTTGATGATTGAGAGATATCAATAACATAGTTTTTCCTATTGATTTTGAGATTGAATTCATATATCTTCTAAGTGCATGTGTTATTGTTCTTAATGCTTTTGAAGGATTGATCACCTTTGAATGATATTTTATTATAATTGAGATCGAGAGATGAAATTATAATACGATATAATAATTCATGCCGTGTGTTAAAGATTGAGATCGAGAGATAAAATCACACACGAGTGATAGCTTTGGGTTGTTTAATCTAAAGTTAGTGGTTTTCATAAATCGCATTCAATATTAAATTGTTAATTACGTGAACGAGAGTTACTAGTTGCAATTTGATGTTAGACTTAATATAGCTCGAGAGAGTATATTGAATAAATTCGGAAAACCCGTCACCTTAGAGATGTATGGAGAAAAGGATTGTAAGAGTTGGGTTAGGTGAATAATTGTCTTGATTCTTACTTGTGGATTTTTCCCGTGATCGTCGACTATTTTGGTTGGATTATAGTAGCTTAATTTAGTTTAGTTTAATTATTAATTAATTACCGTAGGTTAAATATAGTTAAAAGACATCTTATTTGGTACTTACTTGTTAGTCCCTGTGGGTTCGACAATCCGTATCTTCCTATCTATACTAAAACTTGACACCGTACACTTGCGGTCTAAAATCGCTAGATTGGAATTAATTGTTTAAAATAAAAGCGGTCACAAGTATATGAGCTTGCCCACTAATCTCTGGTATCTTCCTTTATCAACTGGTGCACAACCTTCTTTGATCCCAAGTTTGATTGTTGAGTCCATAGGAGTCTCTGCTGGCTTACATCCTAGAATTCCTGTTTCTTTTAAAAGGTCCGGTACATATTTCCGTTGGGAGACCGAGATTCCATCTTTTGGCCGAGCTATTTCCATTCCAAGAAAGTACCTTAGGTTTCCCAAGTCTTTGATTTCGAACTCCTTTGCTAGCATGCCTTTGAGTGTTTTTATCTCTTGTATATGATTCCCTGTTATGATGATGTCATCCACATACACAATGAGAACTGCGATTTTATGATGAATTGAATGCTTAACAAGCATTTTATGATTCGTTTGACACTGTTGATAACCATACTGCTTGATCACTCTAGTGAATCTGTCAAACCAGGCTCTTGGGGATTGTTTGAGTCCATATAGAGATCTTTTCAGCCTACAGACTTTGTTGGTTGTGGCTTGCGATTCAAATCCAGGAGGAATGCTCATGTAAACTTCTTCTGCCAAGTCTCCATTGAGGAAGGCATTCTTGATGTCTAACTGTTATAGGGGCCAATCTAGGTTCGAGGCTAGGGATAAGAGAAATTGAACTGTATTCAATTTGGCCACAGGTGCAAACGTCTATTCATAATCAATACCGTAGGATTGCATAAATCCTTTAGCTACAAGTCGAGCTTTGAATCGATCGACACTCCCATCTTCTTTGTATTTTATTGTGAAGGCCCATTTGCACCCTACAACACGCTTTCCAGCTGGTAATTCAGTGACTTTCCATGTTTCATTTTCTCCGTTGCATGGATTTCTTCCAAAACTGCAGCCTTCCATTTTGGGCTTACGAGAGCTTCTTTTATGGATTTGGGAACTTGTGTTTGATCCAAACTTGCCACAAAAGTCTAGTATTTGTTAGATAGAACATGATATGACACAAAATTATGAATTGGATGTTTTGTGCATTCTCTAACCCCTTTTTCATTTTGCAATAGGCAGATCAGTGTCTTTGCAAGATTCAGAATTGAAGGTACCTTGAAATTCTTTTGATCTTGAGTCCGGTTCCAATTCGTTTTTTCTGCTTAAGTGGAACTTGGTGCTCTATCTCCCATTGGCTCTTGTTCCTTCTAGAGTAAGTGACAAGGTTTTCAGTAGCTTTTGGAACTGTCGGAGACAATGGATCAGTAGCTTTTGGAACTGTTGGAGACACTGGAGTGGCCGATGGTTCAGGTATGGAATTACAGTTAGAGTCAGTGAGGGCATCATGATGATTAGGGCTGATTTCTAGCTGGACAGTAGCTGGGCTATGGGCAGTAGCTGGGCTAGTACAGGTGTGGTCAATATCCAAGTTTCTAGGCATTGTATATGTCCCAAAGCTGATATTCTTCTGTGCAGCAATCCTTCTCCCCCTGAATGTCATATTTGGGGTAATAGGGTTGGTGTTCAAAGAATGTAACATTCATAGAGCTATAGAATTTCCTTGTGTGGGGAATAACATTTATACCCTTTTTGATAGGAGGAATACCCCAGGAAGATGCACTTAATGGGTCTAGGATCGAGTTTACCCCGGTGTTGGTTATGCATATGGACAAACACAGAGCAACCAAAATGAGTATTTGGGTGTGATTTTAGTAGGGATTGACATGATGTCTGGAATTTTACAACTCGAGAAGGCATCCTATTTATGAGATAGGTTGCAGAGAGTATGTCTTCCCCCCAATATTGTTTTGGAACATGTGTAGGAAACATGAGAGACCGAGCTACTTCAAGAAGGTGTCTGTTTTTTTGTGTGGCCACACCATTTTGTTGGGGTGTATCCACCAAGTGCTAAGATGAATTATCTCTTGGTTTGTCGGATAATCACCGAGTATAGATGCGAAGTATTCCTTGGGATTCTCCGTTCTCAGAATTTGTATCTTGGTATGGAATTGTGTCTGGATCATGGTATTAAATTTTAGAAATATTGGACCTGTTCTGATTTTTCTTTCATTAGGGATACCCATGTAAGTCTCGTATGATCATCGATAAAGGTTATAAACCACCGAGATTCAGTGACATTCTTGACCCTAGATGGTCCCCACACATCACTATGAATCAAGGAGAAAGGGTGAGATTCTTTGTAAGACAGATTTGGGTAAGGGCTTCGAGCATGCTGAGCAAATTGACAAATCTCACAATAAAACTGATTCGGATGCTTATTATTAAAACAAGATGGAATAAGTTTCTTGATATACAAAAATTTAGGATGTCCTAACCAATAATGCCATAACATAATATCATTCTCCTCTTTTGAAAAAAGGGAATGTGGACTTTGACTTACGGACACTAGACACCTGGTGTTATGAGATTTACTCTTAGAAGAATCATTTGCCTCAAGCAGATAGAGCCCCAAATATTCTTTAGCATTGGCGATCATCTTCCTCGAAGTCCAGACCCGAAATTCACAAGATTTTGGGGACAAATTAGTGGCACAATCGTAGTCCTTAGTGAGTCTACTTACTAATAGTAAGTTACAATTCAGTTTGGGTACAAAAATAACAGAATTGAGAGATAAATCCTCAAATATTTTTGCTGAACCAGTCCCAATAACTTTGAAAAGTGACCCATCTACTATACTGACTGTAACATTCCCATGACAAGGGCTTCTCTATCTTCGGTCATATGATCTGAGGCTCCTGAATTTACAATCCAAGAGTTCGATTTGTAACTTTTGACACTTAAGGATGTTATGGGATTACCTTTTTGGGCAAAAGATCCAGTCCCAATTGTTAGGCTTGAGCTAGCAGATTGTGATTCCTTGATTAATTGCTTCAAAGCCTCCAAATGTTCCTTGCTAAAGTGATTAGATTCAGCGTGGGCAGAATTTCCTTCTTTTTCATAGTGTTGCCACGGTTTTGTGGACGTGAGGGCTTCCAATTTGGTGGTTTTCCATGAATCCTCCAACATGTTTCTATTGTGTGATTTGGCTTATCACAGTGTTTACAATATGGACGATCCTTCTTCGCCCGGTTGTCAGTCCCTTGATTTTTATAATTTCGAGCAGCTAGGGCAGAATTTTCAGCGTGAGCTGCAGTTACTGAGACCCCGAGCATCACCTTTCTCCTACTCTCTTCTTTTCGAACCTCTGAGAAGGTTTCTCGAAGACTCAGTTGTTGCTTCAGCCCCTGAATTCGTCCTCTTACTTCGTCAAGATTTTTGTTGAATCCAAACAGAAACTTGTAAACACTTTTCTTTCAACAATATGTCTATACTTGGTTCCATCTTCTTGGCATTTCCATGAGTGATCTTCACACATATCAACCTGTTGCCAATATCGAGTTAGAGTGTTGAAGTATTGGGTTACAAACATTTCACCTTGTCGTAGGTCATGTAGAATACTTTCTCTCAAATAATTCTGAAGTATTCTCCTTGTTCGAGTAGGTCTCTTTCGCCGCCTCCCATATTTCTGCGGTTGTCTTATAGAGGAGAAAGTTTTCTCCTATTTCATTAGTCATGGAATTGATTAACAATGGCATGACCATGCTGTTTTCCGTCTTCCAGACTTTGAATTTTGGCTCATCGGCATTTAGACAAACTGCTGTGCCAGTTAAGTAGTCGTCCTTGCCTTTACCACATATAAACATCATTATAGATTGGACCCGTAGTTGTTTTCCTTGTGAGTGAGCCAAATGTTTTTCTTGATCTTAAAGATCAAATTCTTGAACATATCAAGGAATTTCATTCCCTTTGGCATTCAAAACCGATACCATAGTTTCATGTCTCACTTGTAGATATTGGGTCAAGTTTGTTGAATGACAGAGTTTTACTTATCAAGAAGTCTAGATAAATATTTTTATTTTAATATTCATAGGAGCGTTGATAAGTTTGCTAGGAGTTTTAGTTTATCTAAAATAGTATACTAGTTTATCTTTTTATTTAATTAGATTTATCTTCCTAGATTTTAGGATTAGGAGTCTTCTATAAATAGAAGACATATGGTTGTATTTATTTAAAAAGATTGGAACAATCAATAAAGAGAAGACTAGATAGAGTCTCTCAAATAATTCATTTCTTCAAACTTATATGGTATCAGAGCCAGGTTTGAAAAAAACTAAGGTTAAAAGTTTATCAAACCCTAGCCGTCGGCGAGTTGTTGCTATCTCAACTCAACCGCTGGCGGCTAGACCTTCAAATAGTAGCCGTAAAGCAAATCCTAGCAGCAGCCAATCGGATATACTGTTAACTTCACGACTTCGCTACAGTAACTTCCGCTACAGTAACTTCGCGACTTTTGCTACAGTAAATTCGCTACAGTGATTTCGCGACTTCGCTACAGTAACTTCGCGATTTTTTTTCCCTTGTTTTCGCGGCATCGTCGGGTGTTTTTTCATCATCTGTTTTAGGGCAATTGTGACGATTCTCATGTGCCTCCATCTCATCAGCAAGCTTGGTCTCATAAACATCTATAGCCAAGCTTGAGGTGGAGTAGATAATATCAAATCTATTGTTGAAGACTCAGTCTCTTAAAAGAGGAACAAACGCAGACTCCCAAAATAAAGGAGGAGACGTAGACTAGCAGACGCAGACTCCCAAAAGAGGAGGAGACGTAGACTAACAGACGAACTCACAAAAGAGCAGTAGACGCAAACTCCAAAAAGAGGAGACATAGACTAGCAGACGCAGACTCGCAAAAAAGGAGCAGACGCAGACTCCCAAAATAAAGGAGGAGACGTAGACTAGCAGACGCAGACTCCCAAAAGAGGAGGAGACGTAGACTAGCAGACGCAGACTCACAAAAGAGGAGCAGACGCAAACTCCAAAAACCCAAACTCCAAAAATAGGAGGAGACGTAGACTAGCAGACGCAAACTCCAAAAAGAGGAGGAGACGTAGACTAGCAGACGCAGACTCGCAAAAAAAGGAGCAGATGCAGACTCGCAAAAGAGGAGCAGACGCAGACTCCAAGAAAAAGTAGCAGACGCAGACTCACAAAAGAGGAGCAGGCGCAGACTCCAAGAAAAAGAGCATGACTCTGAGAAAGAGAAGGAAGTCTCAAACAAAAGTTGATAACATCTTGACAAAGGCTCTTCACTATCCTAAATTTGAAGACCTGAGTTCCAAGCTGAGCATGATAAACATATATGACTCAGCTTGAGGGGGAGTGTTGAATGACATAGTTTTACTTATCAAGAACTCTAGATAAAAATTTTTATTTTAATATTCATAGGAGTGTTGATAAGTTTGTTAGGAGTTTTAGTTTATCTAAAATAGTATACTAGTTTATCTTTTATTTAATTAGATTTATCTTCCTAGATTTTAGGATTAGGACTTCCTAGATTTTAGGATTAGGAGTCTTCTATAAATAGAAGACATATGGTTGTATTTATTTAAAAAGATTGGAACAATCAATAAAGAGAAGACTAGATTGAGTCTCTCAAATAATTCATTTCTTCAAACTTACAAAGCTGTATTTCAAAATATCAAGGTCCTGGCTTTGTTTAAGCAGAGGATCAAGGTAAAAGTATTGTCTAATTTAAATGTTTTTTTTATATCATTAATTTCAATCCTTTAAAGGTTGTATGATTTTATAAACTTTGCTTGGGATATATAACCTATCATATGTGATTCTTCTGATCCATAACTCAACTTTCCATGTTGTTTGTTGCCTAAGGAGCAACACATCATCTGGTGATAATGAGATGCTCATGAGTCCGCAAACGGCGTCATGGGATAAGTCGTGTTATGGTTCACAATAATCACAAAGTCACATTTTTTAATGACCATAATAAAGTTTAAAAAACAAAGTTCACACAAAAAACAAATAACTATTGCGAAATAAAAACAGCAACAAAATTAAAAAATTGATGGGGAACACAAGGCTGCCCAATATCACCTTGATCATTGCTTAGAGAAACAAAACTCAGCTTATTATATCGACCCATTGTCTATAAATGAGGCAAGAACCGTGGTATGCATTATAAAACCCTGACCCATTGCCTATAATAAGGCAAGAACCAAAAGCACCTCGACCCACAGTCTATGAAAGTAGGAACCTCGGTATTGTTTGAGATAATTAGATAATTATCATATTAGATACTATTTTATCTTTATTATTTATTAGAGATATTAGACTAGGAGATAAGGATAAGTTTAGATTTAAAGAGATTGTTTAAACTAGGTTTCTTGGTTGTTTTTTCTTTGTATAAATACTTCATTATTTTTTTCAGATTAAACATGAATTTATAAATAGATTTTTTCCAATATCTCATATTTTGTAACATGGTAACAGAGACAGAACCCTAAATCAATTTTTTCTGGGTACTGTTCACGTATTTTGAGGACTGTTCACATATTTTGGGTACTGTTCACGCGATTCTGGGCACTGTTAATCGTGCAATTACTGTTCACGTGATTTTTGGGTACTGTTCATGAGATTTTACTGTTCACGTTACTGTAGCGCGATTACTATGCGGCTCCTGTAGCGATTACCATTCCCGATCGCTTTTCCCAAACAGGTTTTCTGGAATTCCGCCTATACGAAATCGTGCGTCTTTTCCTTTTTTTTTGGTTGTTTCCTCATTTTTTTTCTGCTTCAAACAACCAACAAAACATAAACCAAATAATGACGTTTGAGGGCTCCTCAAAGACGACCCCTCCAGTTCTTCCACCTCAACACAATACAAACAGATCACCAACCATAAATTAAATTCCAGAAATTTCTTACAGTGGTCTCAATCCGTCCTTATTGTTATTCGTGGACGAGGAAAGATGGGCTATATTTCTGGGGAAAAGACACGGCCGGCAAACGGCGATTCCGGGAGTTCTACATGGGAACTCGAAAATTCTATTGTTATGGCTTGGTTGATAAATTCGATGGAGCCTCGTATCAGACAGAATTTCTTGTTCCTCCGAACTGCGAAATCGATTTGGGATGCTGTAACAGAAACCTATTCTGATCTAGGCAATTGTTCGCAAGTTTTTGAGTTAAAAACTAAAATTCATGAATCTAAACAGGGCACCCTTGATGTAACCGATTATTCACGCTGGTGAACAACCTTTGGTAGGAATTGGATCAATTCTATATAGGTGATTGGGGTGAACCAGAGGCGAATGTCAAGTTCTGGAAATTTGTTGAAAAGGAGAGGATTTACGACTTTCTAACAGGCCTTAACAAAGATTTGGATGAAGTACGGGGTCGGATTCTTGGTCGTGGCAACCTACCCACTATTCGTGAGGTCTTCTCCAAGGTGCGCCGCGAGGAAATAGACGCCGAGTTATGCTTGGCAATGCTCCCTCTTCGGCTACCTCTCCCGAACTATCTGCTTTGGCTTCAAAGGGTCCCACCACTTGGCCACCAAACTGAATGGTTCGACAAAATTCAATCAAAACGGATGAACCTGTTAAGTGTGAATTTTGCCATCGTCCCTACCACACTCAAGCCAATTGCTGGAAACTACATGGCAACCTGCCAATTGGAAGCCACGTAACAAAGGAAATGAGGGAAAAGGTTACCAAACATCTGCGGCACCCACTGAATCTCTACCTACCGTTTCATCTGACAAGGTGAATGTCTCCCTGAGTCGAGAACAATTGGAACAGTTGCAACGACTGCTAAATTTATCTGTTTCCACGCCTCCTACTGCTGCTTGCTCTTTGGCTGATTCAGGTACTAATCATACTGCTCTTCGTGCTTCGACGGAGGCTGCGAGTTCCTGGATCCTTGATTCAGGCGCATCTTTCCATATGACAGGTAGCCCAACATTATTTGTTCCTATACACCTTGTCCTGGCAATCTCAAGGTACGCATAGCGGACGGTTCATTATCCACTGTGGCTGGGAAAGGTTCCATAAAAATTTCTGCGTCCTTAACACTTAACGCAGTGCTTCATGTACCCAAATTAACATGCAATCTGTTATCGATTATTAGTATGTTAACCAAAACTCACAATTGTATTGCTAAATTCTCTGATCTTGTTGTATATTTCAGGAGCTGGGTTCGGGGAAGACGATTGGCAATGCTAGAGCTGAGGGCGGTCTTTATCACTTTAATGTTGTTCCTGTTGCGGATCCACAAGTTTTTCAAGTCACTGCTGATTCTTTTTCCTCTTCGAATCATGCTTTGATTATGTTATGGCACCGTAGATTAGGGCATTTGAATTTTCAGTATTTGAGACATTTATTTCCATCTTTGTTTCGTAATAAAAATCCAAGTTTTTTCTCTTGTGAAGTATGTCAATTAGCTAAACCACACGTTCTATCTTCCCGTCTAAACCATATAACTCTAGCCGCCCATTCTCACTAATTCATAGTGACATTATGGGGCCCTTCTCGTGTCCACACCAATTCGGGGTCACGTTGGTTCATTACATTCATTGATGATCATACACGAGTGTGTTGGGTGTATTTGCTTAAAGAAAATCGGAAGCAACTCATACCTTTCAAAAATTTAATTCGATGATCAAAAATCAATTTCATACCACTATTCAAACATTACGAACCGACAATGGCCGTGAATTCTTTCATTCCACCGTTGGGGAATACCTTGCAAACCAAGGTATTTTTCACCATACAACTTGTCCATATACCCCACAGCAGAACGGTGTTGCTGAACGAAGAATCGTCATCTCTTGGAAATAGCACGTGCATTAATGTTCACTATGCATGTTCCTAAATTTCATTGGGGAGACGCTGTCCTCACTGCAACATATTTAACAAATAGAATGCCTAATCGTGTTCTTGATCTTCACACTCCCCTTATCCACTCTTAAAGCTGTACTATCCTCATTTTCAGCTTGTCTCTTCCTTAGTTCACCGTACTTTCGGATGCACATCGTTTGTCCACAATCATAATCCAACTAAATCCAAGCTTGACCCACGTGCCATTAAGTGTATTTTCCTTGGTTACTCACCATGTCAGCTTGGTTATAAGTGTTATTCCCCCTCCTTAAACAAAGTTTTTGTGTCAATGGATGTTATTTTTTTCGAAAACCAACCATTTTTTCCAACCACTTCGCTTCAGGGGAGGACACGGTTGAAGCTCAGTCCCAATCAGGTACACCAGATCCATTTGACCAGTCTTCCAATCAGCCTTCCAGTATTCACTTTACAGCCTCAAAATATGCCGCCACAGCCTTCCAGTATTGACTTCCAGCCTCAAAATACGCTGCCCATAACCACTATCAACGAATTTGAGGCAGGGGGGGATGAAATTCGACCTGATTTCAATGTTTATTCACGACGGAACAAGATTCAAGGTATAGAACGACCGATGCTCAACAAAACCATGAAGTCGAACCAAATCCTGCTCAACAAAACCATGAAGTCGAACCAAATCCTGCTCAACAAACCACTGAATCAGAGGTAATTCCCTCAGACCTTGATATTCTTATTGCAACTTCGTAAAGGAGTAAGACATGCACAGCTCACCCTATAGCAAAATTCATTTCCTAACAATACTTTGTCTCCCAAATTTCGAGATTTTACATGTCATCTGTCGAGCATTGAGATTCCTAGGGATATCCATGAGGCAGTTGTTATTCCAGAATTGAGAAAGGCTGTGGTTGAGGAGATAAATGCGTTAAATAAAAATGATACTTGGGATATTACATCTTTACCTAAAGACAAGAAAACAGTAGGGTGCAAGTGGGTTTTCACTATTAATACAAAGCAGATGGGAGTATTGAAAGGTATAAAGCTAGACTGGTAGCCAGAGGATTCACTCAAACAACAGGCATTGATTATCAGGAGACTTTTGCTCCAGTAGCAAAATTAAATACAGTAAGGGTGCTACTATCTTTAGCTACTAATCTTGATTGGCATTACAACAGCTAGATATTAAGAATGCCTTCTTGAATGGGGATCTAAATGAAGAGGTATACATGGAACTTCCACCTGGATTTGGAGATAGAAAAGAAGCTGATCAAGTATGCAAACTGAAAAAGGCTCTTTACGGTCTGAACAATCTCCCAGGGCTTGGTTTGAGAAGTTCAGTAAAGCATCAAAGGAAATGGATACTCTCAATCACAGACTGACCATACTTTATTCTACAAACACTTGGATGATGGAAAGGTAACTATCTTGATAGTATATGTGGATGATATTATCTTAACAGAAGATAATATAGAAAGAGCTCGAAAACTGAAGGAATTTCTAGCTACTGAATTCGAAGTTAAGGATCTGGGAAACATGCGATATTTCTTGGGAATTGGAAGTAGCACGGAGCAAAGTAGGAATCACGATAATCCCAAAGGAAAATATACACTGGACTTACTAAAGGAAACAGGTATGCTAGGCTGCAAACCAGCCGAGAACCCTATGGAACAGAATCTGGAAACTCGGGTTAAATGATGACACTAATAAAGTGGATCGAGAAAGTTACCAAAGTATGGTAGGAAAATTATATCTATCTTTCTCACACGAGATCAGATATGCCTTTGCGTGAGTGTTGTAAGTCGTTCATGCATTCTCCATGCAACCAACATCTTGAGGCAGTACGGCGGATTCGAGGTATCTCAAAGGAAATCCTGGTAAAGGCAGTTTTCGAAAAAAATAAAAACGTGGTATGAGGTATACACTGATGCTGACTGGGCTGATCAGTAATGGATAGACGATCAACTACAGGTTACTATACTTATGTATGGGGTAACCTTGTTACTTGGAGAAGTAAGAAACAATCAATTGTGTCTAGAAGCATGCAGAAGCAGAATTTCGAGCTGTTGCTCAAGGACTCTGTGAAGGTATTTGGCTATCTAGATTATGGAGGAATTGAAGTTTTTTAACAAAGAGCCTATGAAACTCTACTGTGACAACAAGGCAGCAGTAAACATTGCTCATAACCCAGTCCATCATGATAGAACAAAGCATTGAGATCGACAGGCACTTTATCAAGAAAAAATTGAGGATAAAGTGTATGTATGATTTATGTTCCTTCAGGACATCAAGTTGCGGACATTTTAACGAAGAGTTTATCAAATGCAGCATTCAATCAATTGACAAGCAAGCTAGGAATGATAAATATCTATTCTCTAGCTTGAGGGGGAGTGTTGGAGATAATTAGATAATTATCATATTAGATACTATTTTATCTTATTATTTATTAGAGATATTAGACTAGGAGATAAGGATAAGTTTAGATTTAAAGAGATTGTTTAAACTAGGTTTCTTGGTTGTTTTCCTTTGTATAAATACTTCATTATTTTCTTCAGATTAAACATGAATTTATAATAGATATTATCACATATTTTGTAACAGGTATCAAAGGACAAACTCCATAAAGAATGATCCTAGATAAGTTTTAGGGTGCAATATGATTTATTCTTATAAAAAAAATGATCCTAGATAAGTTTTTAGGGTGAAATATGATTTATTCTTATAAAAAATGATCATAGATAAGTTTTTAGGGTGAAATATGATTTGTTCTTATAAGAAAATGATTAAGTCCAATATATATAGGACTCCTTGACAAATCTTGACCTAATGGATTCAAGATACCATTTTTCTTGCCCCATCTAGCAATAATTCAAAAGGTACATAAATAAACAAAATAAAGCTTAAAAATAAATGGAATCAAAGCTCTTGTTCTTGCTGCTGCAACAACCCATTCAACTATCAAGTTAAACATAAGAAAAACTACACAGATTGTAAGATTTTTCTCATTTTTAATTCAGATTCTAGGAATTTGATGACGTAGGATAAATGTTACTAATTAATGGACAAAAAGGGTTATGGTCGAGAAATGTTAGGACTAATCAAAACGTTATTCGTAGAGAGAATTGGGAGACTTGGAGAACCAGAAACCGCGTCGTCGGCCTATGGTAAATATAATAGGTTAAATATTTCAAGGTTGATTTCAATTCGATTAAACAAGACATGTTTCTTCTATTATCTCATTATCAAATTTAAAAATAAACTAATGATGATCACTTCCTTGTTATAGATTTATGGGACATTAAGTAATTAAAATTTATTTACATTATAGATAAAAAATATTTTAAGTTGAAGAAGTTATTCATGTTCCATGGCTAGTTCAAAGAAATCAATAAAAAAAGACAAAATTATAAGTACAAAATTTAGGGAACTATATGAAAAAGATTACAAGAATGTCTAAAATCTTCAATAAAATTCCACGGAATCCAATGAAAAATCTACAAAAGTCTATGAAATCATTTTATAATTTAGGTGTAATTCAATAAAGCCAATAGAAATATATGAACTTACAAAAGTCTTAATTAAAAAAAAAGTCATTAAAGTCGTTATATCTCTAAAATGAATATATCTATGTTATTTTAAAAAAATTATTCACAAAGATCCCAGTCTAGTGCCAATCAAATGGCGGTAAAATCCATTTGGATGGTTGGCCGATAACCTATTGTTTCACAATTTGACAAAGAATCAA
>CAJQUN010001894.1:0-40915 GCA_907163345.1 Haberlea rhodopensis
ATCTCTCTTCTCTCCCCATGGGGTCACTCCCTCGCCGCCGCCTCTGACCCTAAACTCATCGCCCGCCTCCTCCACCGCGCCTTTCCTTCTCTGTCTTCCATCACGCTCTATGCTCGAAACCCCTCAACTATTCAACTAATCGCTAATCAGTGGCCCAATCTCAAACACGTGAAGCTGGTCAGATGGCACCAGAGACCTCAAATATCCACCGCCGGTGATGAGCTCAAGATCTTGTTTCAGGAATGTGGACAATTAACTTCTCTTGATCTTTCGGCGTTTTATTGCTGGACGGATGACGTGTCTCCAGCTCTTGAGTCATATCCGTTAATTGCCTTGAATCTCACCTGCCTCAATCTATCTGAACCCATCATTTTCTGAAGGTTTCAAATCCGATGAGATTAAGATTATCACCAAATCTTGTCCAAATTTAAGGGAATTTCGCGCTGCGTGTACGTTCGATCCAAGGTATATCGGATTTGTGTGACGAGGGTTTGGTTTCTGTGTCCGTGAACTGCCCCAAAATTATCAATTCTTCACTTGGCTGATACTCAGCTTTATCGTCTGCGAGAGGTGACCCGGAGCACGATGGGTTCACCCAAGAGGATGCCAAGATTAATTGCAGCCACTTTGATCGAGGTATTTTCAGGCTTCCATTGTTAGTAGAAACTAGCTTTAGATGTTTGTAATAATGTCCGAGACAGTGGTCCAGCTATGGAGGTTCTCAACTCGAAATGCCCCACTTGAGGTCGCTTAAATTGGGGCTATTTCATGGGATTTCGATGCCAATTGAGTCCAAGCTCGTGGCATAGCCCTTTGCCAAAAGCTGAGTCACTGTCGATTAGAAATGTGGGTGATTTGACTGACATGGGACTGATTGCCATTGCCAGAGGGTGTTGTAGGTTGGCAAAGTTTGAGGTTCAAGGTTGTCAAAACAATAACCGAACGGGGGATGAGGACTTTTGTTTCTTTGCTTCGTCGGACCTTAGTCGATGTTTAGAATTTCCTGTTGCAAGAATCTCGGTGCAACGTCGTCTTTGAAAGCATTGGAGCCAATTCAGGATCGAATCGTGAGACTTCACATCGATTGCATCTGGGATTGTGCTGAAGAGCTCGAGGATCTCGATGGGATCAATGGTGGTTTCGACCTCAATGTATTGGAGCAAGTGGAAGCATCAAATCCCCCTGGTGGACATTCAAGCAATTACTATACGAGTTCCAGTTTTGAATACTCGGGCATAGGTAATTCCCCCAAGAAATGCAAATACTCGTACAATCTTGACTCTAGTTATGTAGGATTCGATCTTAATGAAATTGGCTTCACATATGGGAATGGGTTCGTTGAGAAAACATGGGACAGGCTTCAACATCTATCTCTTTGGATCGAAGTAGGCCAGCTTTTGACTCCTCTATCATCTGCAGGACTTGAAAATTGTCCAAGGTTGGAGGAGATTCGAATCAAGGTTGAAGGAGATTGTAGGCAGTTATCAAGGCCCTCTGAGCGTGAATTTGGGTTGAGCATTCTAATGAACTATCCTAGCCTAAAAAAGATGCATTTAGACTGCAGCGACACCATGGCTATTCCCAAACTGCACCTTCCGGGCAGATGGATTTGAGCCTTGGGAACGGTTTTATCTGTTCTGTATCGGTAATTTGGATCTAACTGAGCTGGATTATTGGCCTCCACAGGACAGGGATGTTAACCAGAGGAGCTTATCTCTTCCGGCAGCCGGTTTACTCCAAGGATGTGTCGGGCTTAGGAAACTTTTCATACATGGGACGGCTCATGAGCACTTCATGATGTTTTTTCTAAGGATACAGGATCTAAGAGACGTCCAGTTGAGAGAGGACTACTATCCTGCACCAGAGAATGATATGAGCACGGAGATGAGGGCAGACTCTTGCAGCCGTTTCGAGGCTGCCGCTTAATAGTCACCGGAAGTCTGATTGATGCAAACTGACTGCGATTAAAGAGGATTAAGGAATTTCTTGAATCAGGATCGTTTGATGATGTTTTTTGGTCTGTTTTGTAACCGTATACAGTTTTGACAATAAACTTTGCCAGCGGTCTGTGTTTTGAGTTTGGGGCAACACACGTGTAGTCTTAGACATGAATAAGCTGGACTGTGAATTTCATCCGATTGTTTATTACTGTTGGATTATGAAATATAAATGAAATCCTTGAGAAATTATTTAGATTTATGGCCGTTTTTAGTTGGAAAATATGCATCAGTTTTTAAAAAAATAATACAGAAAAGGCAATTACCTGAACCTACTTAGCTGTTTGATTTGATACGAAGATATAAATGTGTTTATTTATGTCAAAGTCCAGTATGCTTGTTTTATTTATCTTATTAGGCTACATTTGATAGGTGTGATAGGATAATTGATTGACATATAATTTGGTGGATAAATTGATGATTATTAAAGTAATGTACAAATAATCTTGTGTTTGGTATGCATGATAAGTAAGACATGAAAAAATAATAATAACATTTGGTGTAACATTGGATAGACTTAAAAAACATTGGATAGACTTAAAATAAGTACTAAAATGACTGATATACCATTGAATTAGTTTTCACTATTCGTCTATTCCTTACAATATTCCAAATTATTTTATTTATTATAATTATTTTTTCTATCAACTATTTATTATAGGTTTATTAATATATTACATATTAAATTTTTTTTTTAGTTTTATACTTCGATTTAATATTAAAAATGTAGGGTTTTTTTTTTCTATTTTAACCCAAAAAATAAACAATTTATCAAAATAATTATTTTTTTAAAAAAAAATTCACCAAAAAGACCTAAAACTTAATCTGAAATGTCATCTCAGATGATGTCTTTGCGAAGGTGTAAAAGAAAATATTTATTGAAGACAACGTACTACGGAATGACATCTTCGAATTATTATTTTTTAAATATTATAGAAAGGATCTTAGAAGGGTCCGAAGAAGGGATTCCAGAAGGGTTCATTATTCTGGAACTGTGTGATCTGAATTTCAGAAGGGATATTGTAGCAAAGGCGATAACTGTGAATTTTCTCATGGATTTTTTAATGTGGCTTCACCCAAGTCGCTACCGGACCGAAGCATGGAAAGATGGGAAGAATTGCACGAGAAAAAGTATGTTTTTTTGCTCCTTCAACGAAGTAGCTTCGCGTGTCGCCGCTGGATCCCTCTTTTCCACCGCCCATGAATTATCCGACGACGGAGAAAGTATACCTGAATCTACCATTCCTGTGTTTTTTTGCCACGCTTCACCTACTTCTCCTGTAATGGGCATGTCCCATTTATCGCGCCACTTTCACCACCACTATTCCCTAGGTGAACATTCTGGAGTTCAGGGTTATCCGACATGAAATCTTGTGGGTTAAAATTAATTTTTTTTTTTTAAAAATTATATAACTCTTAAGATGCCTTCAATATAAAAAAAATTTATATTAAAATCATCATTTGAAATAACAACTTCTACAATGTCACAAAGACAATATCATTTGTGTGAAAATTTTAAAAAAAAGTTATTCTCTAAAAAAATATAAACTATGTTTTGGGTTAAAAAAATAAAAAAAACCCAAAAATGTACCCTATCAAAACACACAAATATATTTATGTGGCCAACAATGTAAATTTAATTAAAATGTCTATTGGGAACTATTTTTTCCTTTCACGAATGTTTGCCCTTTATCCACTTTTTCTGAAGGAAATACTTATCGATAATTATAATTTCTTTTTGTTTTCAAACTTATTTATGACCAAACCAATTTTTTTTAATATAAAAATGTGGTAAATATCTTACTATTCATGTATCAATTTTAAATATAGCATTGAATGGATAAGTCTATGAGAAAATTTAATTATTTCTAAATCAAATTAATTTTGGATAAGTTAATTTTTTTTTAATATTTAGGTGGTCTGATATAAAATTTAACAGACTTTTAAAATCGGTACAAAATTTTCATTGTTAAAAATATGTTAATAGATCTTTTAGTAACTTTTGCCCTAAATTAACTAATCAAATATACATATATTAAGTTAATTTCGTTTAGATTGTTTTCCTCGTCATTTCAGTATTTCTCAATCGATTTCACGCGAACTATTTGCGTCCCGATTCGCCAGGCTATTGAGATCTCCAGAGAAGCGTGATGCTAATTCTTACAGAACCTCGCGAGTCTATGTTACTTGTCATCATTCGTCAACTACGTTTCTCCCCGATGAATTTACCGCGGCGATTCTAGTGAAAAACGAGGAAAAAAACATGGGTTCAGTCGATGTGATCAAATGTTGCCTTGATTCCATCAGACAAGTGAGCTCTACATTTTTTTTCACTTACTGTGAATTTATTTTTTCGGAATAGAATTTTGATGTCCCTTTTTTCATGTTATTATGTTCATGAAATTAATTTAGAAAGCTTTCTGCGAATTGTCTTGGTTTCTTTAAGGAAATTTAGGGGAATGAGTTGGTTTTGTCGGCCTTATCTATGATTTTGTATGTGTGTCAGATTTCAGATGACATTAAAGATGCAATTGTATACTTGGATGCTGGTAGTACAGAGAGTTTCCAGTTTCTCGGAGCATTCCCTTTGTTTCTTGAGCTCGGTGCAATTTCTGTATGCAGCTTGGAGAACATTTCTTCTCTCGATAAGGTTTGATGAGTTGTTAGTTGCTACTAATCCTCTGTTTAACATGTCACTTGAATCATTTGTTTCCATTTCAGTGAGTTGATCCTTTTGATCTAGAGTTTAGAATTCTGCATGGATTTTTAGTTCGGAATTTTTTAGGCCTACTCAGGATAGCATGCTATTGATGGGATGTCATAACCTGTGTTATCATTGTTTTGGGGGATTAAATCATCTTCAGATATACTTGCTTCGGTTGGTTGATATGATCAAAGTGATGCAATAATACCAGTTTTAAGTTATGCTCTCAACCATTTAGCCTAACACTCTTTGGATTGAGGGGCATCGCTGCACCAATGCTTACTAAATGGAGTAAGGTCATGCACTACGACAACCAAATTAGCGGAAAAGTTTCGAAGTAATGGTTTAAAAATTGGAGGACATGACACAGTTTGAATCATATTAAAGTACATTTGTAAAATTGGGGTGGGGCGCTGCACAGAGTTCTTGTTTGTTCTGATCTCTTAGCATTTTATTGATAAAGCACGACTTTATTTTTAAAGCTTGATGTGCTACGCAGCTGTGATTATTTGCTATTGCTTTTTTGAATTTTTTGATGCCATGTGTTCTAGGCTGTTGGCTGGAGTACCAGTTCTGATCCTGCAAAGAAAGTTGTGGTGATTACTTCACGGCTTTTAAGTGATGCTCATCGTTATATAATACGTTGCCTGAGCACACTTCCAGATGTTCACGAATGTGCTATTTATACGTCCATTTCAGAGGTGTTCAATTTTTTACAACTGCTTGAAGTTACTTTTCTTGTTTTTTATTTCAGTTTTATTTTTCCATGAATACCCCTATTCATATGTTGGGCTAAACATTGTAAATTGTTGTTAGTGCTTTCACTTTTCTTTCGGTGGTTATTAAAGATTGACTTATAATGTGGTGGTAGCAATTATATGAAGTTTTGATTATTGCCGTTCCTACAGTTTCTTTGTGATAATCTCTTGAGGATTTGTTCATATTTTCTGTCCGTTGCAGGTGTCACACTCAGCGTATCCTGATTCACCTCTGGGTCCAGATGCTTTCCATGAATATGAATCTTTACTTGTCCAGGATTATGAGGAGGTTGTTAAGAAACATGAAACAAAATCCTATGTGACTGGCGAATACGATCTCAGGGAAAGTACTGTTTCTGAAGATGAAGGATGGTCACAATTAACTTCAATTGAAGCTGATGCTACTGATGGCATTTCAAGTACAAAAATACCACAGAAAGATTCCTCCATTGTCTACTCAGACGATGTCAGACAAAAGTTAATAGTTTCAGTGCATCACTTCCCTTTGATTTATGTGCATTTTCTCCCAGAGTTTTTGTCTTACCTTCAGAAGGATCTGTTGCTGAAGGTTTCTTATCATCTGAGCATGAAAATTCTATTAGCTCTGGATTGCCTCCATTAAGTACTGGGAAGCCTTCTGATACTGAGGATGTTAGTCCTGGGTCGACTCTCACAGCTCAATTTCTTTATCATTTGGCGTTAAAGGTGATTTAACTTTGTCTTTTGTGGAAATTTCTCATGCAAAATCAACTCTTAAAAAAGTTTACGTTTGGTGATTGCTTGGCAGTATACGACTATTTTAGAGATTCTTTTGAAGTTTAGAATTTTGATTGCATGAACTTTAATTTATTTATGTGTATCTAAAACTCCTACTGTCCACATGAAGCATAGACGATAAGAATTCTGAGAAATCTAGGTGAAGAGAAAACCTTGTCTGTGAACATGCCACTCATGATATATACCTATTAGATGACGGGTACTCTAAAGTACATTGCCATCGCTTTGAGGCATTCCTATATTCATTACCTTTTGAATAACCTAAATATGTCAATGCACTCTGCCATTTCTTGGCCTAGCACAAATTTATTTCTTGCCCTCATAAATGTTGTGATTATTTGTCAATTTTCTAAAATTGCCATTTCCTTCACTGCAAATACTTCAACTCTATTTTTATTTTGATGCCAAAGTCGGTGTGTTAAATTCATAGTTTGCTTGAGACTATATTTTTGTATAAATATTGCAGATGGATCTGAAACTTGAAATATTTTCTCTGGGTGATGTGTCGAAAAACGTTGGCAAGTTGTTGACTGACATGTCTAGTCTTTATGATGTCGGTCGTCGTAAACGATCAGCAGGGCTACTGCTCATTGACCGCACACTTGATCTTCTTACACCATGTTATCATGGGGATTCGCTTGTGGATCGGATGTTTTCTTCTCTTCCTCGTAGAGAACGCACAGCATCCTTAACTCAGATGAAAGGGTCCCTCAGCCGCTTAAAAAATGGCCCTGTTAAACTAGAACGTGCTCCTCTCAATGTGCAGATTCCACTTGAAAATATTATCAGTGGAGATGAGTCAAATAGCAATTTCAGCTTTTGAAAAGCATTGAAGCATTTTTGCATGGGTGGAACACTGGCGACTCAGATGCACAAACTGTTGAGTTGATGAAACTCGGCAGGAAACTGAATGATAAAAGTCACCTTCTGCATGGGTCCTTTGTCTCTACTGAAAATTTCGTGGAGCTCCTTATTTGGAAGCAATACTGGACCGGAGGACAAAAGATGGGGCCATGTTGATAAAGAAATGGCTTCAAGAAAGTTTACGCCGGGAAAATATATCTTTGGATGTGAGAATTCGTTCTGGTTTTGCTACCAAATCAGAGCTACAGCCTTTGGCTAAGGCATTGGCCAAACGACAATCTTGTTTGGTTAAAAATAAAGGGATCATTCAGATAGCGGCAGCTGCATTAAATGCTTTACATGAGGTAAACTCTGCTTATTGGATGCAAATAACAGTGCTGAGAAGATACTACATGTAAATGCCACGGACACAATCCAAAGCCTTGCTGCTCAAATTAGCGACCTCATTAATAAGACTGCTTTAGAGGGTTCACAACTGCAAAAACGCAATAATGCAGAGAAGCCAAAGGGGCTAATTACTCTCCCAGATGCTCTGCTTCTGACAGTTATTGGGTATTTATTGGCCGGTGAGAATTTCCCGACTTCCTGGTTCTGGTGGTCCATTTTCATGGCAAGAGGAACATTTCATGAAAGAAGCTATTATTGATGCTATTTTAGAAAACCCAGATGTCTCGAAACTAAAGATACTCCAGGGCTTATCGGAAGAGCTTCAAGCAAACTTGAACAAGACGAAATTTGATGAGAAGAAGGAAGTTTCGTCTGCTCAATTGGATAGTGTTGATTTCGATGACGATCGGTGGGATAGTTGGGAAGAGGATGATAATGATGCTGAAAAAGAAGCAGGCATTGAGCCAGCTTATGGTGACATGCAGCTAAAGTTAGAGCTACGAGATCGGGTAGATAATCTTTTTAATTCCTTCATAAGCTATCTAGCATGAGGGGAAATTCGCCACTGAAGGAAATGATGTTGGCCTTGGAGACTAAACGCAATGATGAACAATACTCAACCAAAGGTTTGCTCTATAAAATTATAACAAGTGCATTGGCAAAAATGAAATACCTGGGCTAGAGTACCATTCTTCTACAGTTGGACGCCTTTTCAAAAGTGGATTTGGAAGGTTTGGCCTTGGACAGGTATCTTTACTTTAACCTTCATTATCTTGTTTTTCTCCAATTATGTCCGAGGGCTAACTTTTCATTTCATGCTGCAGGCTAAACCAAGTCTGGCGGAGCAAAATGTTATTCTGATTTTTGTAATTGGGGGAATCAACGCAGTCGAGGTTTTTGTTCTTTAAACTCGGTTTCTGGTTCCTTATTAGTGAACATGAAAATTGTTGACAGTTGTTTTTCCTTTGCATTGCTAGGTGAGGGAAGTGCAGGAAGCATTGACTGAGAGCAGTAGACCTGATATCGAATTACTTCTTGGTGGAACGACTTTTCTTACCCCGAACAATATGTGTGAATTACTCTTGGGGGATTACAGCTATTTATAAGCAAACCGGTATATGATTCTTGCAAATAGTTAGTCTAAGCTCTAAAGTAACAAAAATATTACTGAATTGCAGATTTAATTTGTCATAGGATCACTTTTGCTATCTGAAATTCGTATGTGCCTAATGCTCCCATCTTCTTTGTTTCAATCTTTGTTTAAAAAAATTATATACGACTCCTAGCCCTTATTAGGTCCATCCCTATTTTTATATATGTATTTCTTTCAATATGACGTGAAGTTTATCGAAGTAAAAGGAACTTTTGTTTTTGTTTCTTGGCTTTGATTTTTGGGCATTTTCATTTGAATATTAGGCCATTGCATATTTTATTGTTATTGACGACCGAAAGATGTTCGTTTTAAGATGTACTATTAAATTGCCGTCTCATCTAAAAGCTCGAGCTTGTAGAGAGATTGAATTACCATTTATTCTCTAACACTTCCCGCCACTTGCGAAGTAAATGAACTGTTTGTTTTTGTTTCTTGGCTTTGATATTTAGGAATTTTCATTTGAATATGATTGAAAGATGTTCCTTTTAAGATGTACTATTGAGTTGCAGTCTTATCTAAAAGTCCAAACTTGTATAGAGATTGAACAATTTATAGAGATTGAACAATTTATAGAGATTGAACAATTTATCATTTATTCTCTAAACACTTCCCCTCATTTGTTGCCTGGTTTATTCACTTGTGGGTCGGTTTATTCCTTCTTTTTTTAGGCCCATCAAGTAGATATTTTTACGTGGATGGAGTTGCTTATGAGTTTTGAACGTAGGTTCTCGGATTTAGCCAGATACTCTGATATCATGTTGAATTATCGTCTCATCTAAAAGCATATGTATATAAAGAGGTTGAATAATTTATCATTTATTCTGTAATATGTATGTAATAAAGAATTATTGAGCCGTAGACATGAGAGCAATTATTTCTAGTTGATGAATATATTATATTTTATAGTGGATAGTTTACTTGGAAATGATTGGTCTCATGGAAATTGAGGACCTTCCATATGCAAGAATTTATTGATGGACCTCCTAACGTTGACCTATGGGTTTTCTTCACTTCTAATATTGATTTGGATGTCAATGTTTAATTCCAAAAAAAATAAAAAAAATCAAATTCCAGAGATTTAAATGTGACCGATGGATTTAGACAGAAGATTTACACGACTATATAAATTCATGTACCAAAGTTAGCTTCGAAATTGTCAATCGGTTTGATTTGAATTGTAATCCATTCTTATCTTCCGGGTTAAAATCTAAATGTTACAATATTTGTGAGAAAGTGAGGAATTGACGAGGCACATACAAAATGTTCGCCATGAGTTGTAGTCCACTATAATAAATTAGCATCCAAAATAGGGGAGATTCGACCCTGCGGTCATATAGGGTCCAGATTAACTTTGACTTTGGGGGTGTGGGTATCACGTACTTTGGTGTGAGACTCGTATCCTAAGATTGTGTTTGGATTGAACGATTTGAAATGAATACAAGAAGCTGTTTTCAAACAGGTTGCTTTTAGTTGAATTCTCCCTCTATGTGTCCGATGACCCGAAGTCCTAATCCAAGGATAACACCTTGATCGAAGGTCCCAAGAGCTAGGTTTGGATAAAAAGTTGATTTAGATATTTCAAATAACCTCTTCTTTTTTCAATGCATTTTCTGTATATTTTGGATGGATTTGAAATGACAACAAGATAAATACATATAATTTCAAATCCATAAATTTCAAATAATTGGATTTCAAATCATTTCTCTAAATCAAATCATTACATCCAAATACAACGTAAAATAATGAATTTCTCCCAAAATACTCGCACGGAACGGAGCGTGTCCCTACGTTACGATTGCTCGCGTGGGTATGTCTTCTTTGTTACCAAACACCGGTTTTTGGTCTTCGTATTTCCTATTTCAATTTATTATTTTATTTTAAAATCAAGTTGTGTGAACTCTAATTTAGTAACGACATATCCCCTCATGATCTTAATAGACTAATAAAAAAATCATATAAATTGAGATGCAGCTTTACTCTAAATTAATTAATTTTTTATTTAGTTCATTTTCAATATTTTGCAGCCATCCAATTTATGATTATTATCTCCAAAATTTAAACTTAAACTTATGATTACATTAGGCATTTACTAAAGGTGGGTATGTAACTGCTTTTCAAAATTATTTATCTATTTCTCAGGAAAAAAAAAACAGATTTTAAGTATTTTTTTCATTGCTTCTGTTACTGCTTCTCTAAAAATAAATAGGCAAAAAAAGAAATAGAGAAGCATGTCATGAGATACTTTACACTGCTTTTACTTTTGTGATAACAATTTTGTAACAATTTAAAGTTAATTAAATTGATTTTTTTTATTTTAATGGTAAGCACTTAATTATTTTACTTAAAAGTAATTTTTCAACTGTAAATAAAAATAACGTTAAAATATTTTGAATAAGTTATTACGAACACATCCTAATTGAAAAGCTTGTGGTGTATTAAATTATTTATCTTTTCCATGAATTTAGCTTTTAACTTGAAGTTAGACCTTAATATCATCTCCAATCTATTTAATCTAAAATATGATGTGACATGACATCTATTTCGCATTTATGTTTAGATAATTATATTATTAATTAATAATAATTTATTAAATATTAAGTTTGTACAGTAAAACTTTATTCAGAGAATTGATGAATTAAAAATAAGAGAGAGAGAGAGGCTAACATGGATTCGTTGCAACTTGCAAGTAGAGCATCACCATAATCCGCCACCCGACCATCATCCTCACAATTTCCTTGATCAAGCTCAAGTGCTCAACCACCACTTGCCGCCGGCGTGAAGCTCGATTCTCACACCATGGAAACTGACAAGGTACTACTACACGTAGTCCATTCATCCCTCCGTAGCGCTTTCTTTTCCTGGTCATTAGGACTTCTCTTTTCATTAACCATGTGTCTTTAGCCAAATTTTTCTTGGGTTTCTTTTGTGGTACCTCTATCTAGCTCAGAAGCTTCACCAATCTGTGGATCTTTACTTGTAGAAGGATCTAGCGTGGTTCCCGAAATCATATTTGGGAAGCATGCTGGAGATCTGAGAGTTGGATATTTTTCGTGGGTGTTTTGGGTTATAAATTTGAGAGTTTCAGCTGGAGTTTTTTTGGAAGGAAAGAGTGTTGGGTCTGCCATTAATAAGTATATATTTGTGCAATTATCGGGTGTTTTTCTTCTTCTTCTTTGTGTTGGATGCATCCGTTTTGATGAAAATCAGTGAAATTTAGTTTACGTATCCTTCTTCGTGTTTTGTTGATGGGTAGACTAAGGTTTGTTTGTTCTTGGTTCTTGAATTTTATCTGCCGGATAATGCATATGCTTTTTTCATTCTCTATGCTCTTATGTTAAGTGCAATACTTGTTTAAATTTTATTTCATTTTCCTTAGATGTAGCTCATTACTTTCTACGGCTGAAATCTGGCTACTTTTCTTGGACTTTAGCTGAAGTTTACTTGAACTGAATGAGGTTTTGTTTGATGCAGTTGGCTTATGGTAGATTCTCCTTAAAATATAGTAGATCCCTTATCAAGTTTTCTGGCATGTAAGGATTCTTTCTTGAGAGCCATCGCTTGTTGCAAATATCCTTTTCAGTTCTGAACGTGTCATCTCTTTAGATCCTTGCCCCTTTTGCTTTTGCTAATTCTGCACGTAGATAGGAATTTTCAGTTAACGTTTAGCTGTCTTTGTTATGGTACTACTGCAAGTTGTGCTAGTTTGATTGTCTTAGGTGGAAATTGTTTTTCTAATGGCTCGCCCTGGTTTGGTCTGTGCTGCAGGATATGTCTTCCTCTCTAGTTGATGGAAACGATCCACTCACCGGTCACATAATCTCAACTACAATAGGAGGCAAAAATGGAGAGCCCAAAAGGGTCGGTATCGAACTTCTCTATTGAGTTTCAATTGCTGCTATTTTACGTTTTATAAAAAATTAGAGATATTGAGATTGTTCTCATAAACTTCGAGATTTTTCATTTCCTTTTTTAATCCTTTGATGAAGGGGTATTTATGATGTTTATATTGTTTGGGTTATCTTCTTATCTAGAGCTAAGAGTTCGTTTGTGGTGCTTTTCTGCAGACAATTAGTTACATGGCAGAGCGTGTCGTGGGCACTGGATCATTCGGTACTGTTTTTCAGGTTGTATTCGTTATTTGATCTCTTTTTTTTTTCTTTAGGAGAAAACATTTTAGATCTAATAGGTTGCGATCATTTTTCTGTAGGCAAAGTGCTTGGAGACTGGAGAGACAGTGGCCATAAAGAAGGTTTTGCAAGATGAGCGATATAAAAATCGTGAGCTGCAGTTAATGCGGTTGATGGATCATCCAAATGTGATTTCATTGAAGCACTGCTTCTCTTCCACAACAACCAGAGATGAACTTTTCCTGAATTTGGTCATGGATTATGTTCCTGAGACTATGTACAAGGTATTAAAGCATTATAGCAATTCAAACCAAAGGATGCAGCTCATCTTTGTGAAACTCTACACCTATCAGGTATGATGGATCTCATTAATCATTTCCCAATAGCTCCTATAAAATTTACTCATCTCTGACTGGAAAAGATCTGCCAATACTTTTCAGTTATTTAGGGGGCTTGCGTACATGCACATTGTTGCTGGGGTTTGCCATCGGGATATAAAACCTCAAAATATTTTGGTTAGTGGTGTAATTATCCTCTTGCTTGACAATACTTCAGAATTTTTTTTTCCCTGATAAAATACTCTGTTCTACTGCAGGTTGATCCTCTTACCCACCAGGTCAAGATTTGTGACTTGGGAAGTGCTAAAGCTCTTGTAAGTTAATTGCGCTGTCCCTGTGTATGCTGGTGGAGATAATAAATTCCCATGTTTGCCTTCATTTTGTTCGCATCTATATGTATTCATCATGTATCAGCTATGTCAAAATATTTTGGTTCCGAAAATTGGTCAGATAAACAATGTAATTGATGTATGTTTAATCGTGGCAGGTTAGTAATTTCAGAGAATAGAAATGCATGAAACCTTAGCAATTGTGACCATTAATTGAACAATATGCAAACCTTGGAAATTGGATCATTAAGTAGAGGGGTGGAATCTGTTTCCAAATTCTGTTTTATTTACTCGCTACAAGGGAAAACAAACTTAGGTCATGCCCATGCTTTGCGAAAGAAAGGATGTTTTGGTAAAACCACATAGGAAGGCCAATTTATAGTTTCTCAATTTAGCGCAAATAGCTGCATATGAATTTCCTTGGGGTCCTGCCCTTATTTTTTTGCTCCTTCTACCCTGAAGCTATGGCATGATATTTGCATGATATTTAATAGTTTCTTTTCATTTGGGTCTCCTGGAAGGTGGTTACTTCGTGCTTTCCGAAGTCCGATAAAAGAAATTGTTTCCATTGTGTCTCTGGAGATTTTTCTTTTTCTGGTTTCACGGTTTGAAATCTCATATTGCTTATTAGACTAATCTTCTCTGTGAACTTATGGTTTGACCTTATTGTTTATGCTTTTTCCTCACCACATAAAATATGTAATTATCAGGCTAAGGGTGAAGCTAACATAGCCTACATTTGTTCTCGTTACTATCGGGCTCCAGAACTCATATTTGGTGCAACAGAATATTCAACATCAATTGATATTTGGTCAGCTGGTTGTGTTCTTGCTGAGCTGCTTCTAGGCCAGGTTTGTGTTTTTCCAATTCTGGCTTATCATGATTATTGATCCACACTTGCTCATGTTCTCTTTGTGCGATGCCAATGTCATTTTTCTTGCACTACAGCATCTTTTTCCTGGAGAAAATGCTGTCGATCAGCTTGTACAGATTATCAAGGTATGCACCAACAGTAGTACAGAACATATATTACAGATGTATGGAGTAGAAATTCGAGTAATGATATGACAGCCTTTACCTAATGTATGACTTTGTTATGCAGGTTCTTGGTACTCCAACTCGAGAAGAAATACGGTGTATGAATCCAAATTACACTGATTTTCGTTTTCCCCAAATTAAAGCGCATCCATGGCACAAAGTATGGCTGTACTTGCTGTATATAATTTCTCAGTGGTCTTTTATTAAGCTTTCAGTTTTTTTATCAAGTATAATCATTTTTCAGGTTTTTCCTAAGCGTATGCCTGCTGAGGCCATTGATCTTACTTCTAGACTACTTCAATACTCGCCAAGCCTTAGATGCACAGCTGTATGTTGTGTTATATAAATCTTAAATAGCAATGCTGAACAATAAATTAATCTTTGCTGTTAATTTTAGTTTTTGTTTTTTCCTAATATTTTCTACTATATTTGTCATTGATTAAATGGAATTAATGTTTATCTAATTGCAGCTAGAAGCATGTGCCCATCCTTTCTTTAATGATCTTCGGGAGCTCAATGCTCGTTTGCCGAATGGTCGCCCTTTCCCCCCTCTTTTTAACTTTAAACAGGAAGTATGGTTTCTAACTTCTCGTTTCTTTCCTTCCTTTAGTTTCGTCCTTCTGGACACCAAAATTATAGAGTTACTGTTTCGAAAGCAGTAATTTTGTTCTGCTGAGTTCTTAATTATTTCATAGAATCTCTATTACTTGATAATTTTTTTATGTAATATGTTATGTTTTACAAGTATTTGCTTCAAATTCACGCATTGCAACTATGGAGTTTAGTCGGCACGAATTATTTTTCTTCTTGACGTTTTAATTAATTTTTTCAACAAATTACTGTCCACATTAAATGGTATCGATAACTTGTACTACAATGGTGCTGAAGCAGAATTAACTTTGGTAAAAAACAAAACTAATATTTAGTTCTCATTGGAACATCATATATTTCCATTTCAAAAAATTGCCTTGCTCTGTCGTTCTCTTGTTAACAATACATCAACAAGAGCCTAAATTGCTACTTAACTGATTCGTAGCTGCTTATCCAACCTGACATTCTCTCACTGGCAGTTATCTGGTGCATCTCCTGAGTTGATCAGCAAGTTGATACCAGAGCATATTTGGCGGCAAGCTGGTCTGAGTCTTCCTTTCCCCCATCTAGCTACAACGTGATTGTTGGCACAAAAGCAATAGCATTCTGTTTTCATATTTTATGGGGCGTTCCAACCCAAGTAAGTGGGTCTTGACATCCGTTTATGATGTTGTATCATATATAGAGACTACCTGATTTAAGAGCAACGTCGATTGTACTGGTCTAGTATTCCTTGTAGTTAAACAAGTTTCAACGGTGTTTGTACATTTGTTTTGGTGGAACTCAAGATTTATAAATGTAGGAGCAGATGTGAACTTGTGCTATCGAGCTGAGCAGTTTTTTCTTGAACAGCTTAATGTTAAGTTTCCTTTGTATTTCCATTTGTTTTCAAATTTGGGTGTGTTATGTTTCTTCTTCCATATGCAAGCTTTCACATGCTCTCAAGTGCCATTACGATTAACCTGATTCTGCCCTGCATCTCAACTTCTTATTTCCTTATGAGTTTCCTGTTATTAAGCTTGGTCTTCAGAGGAATCCATATTCCATGGTGGCGTGCTTTAGTTGGATTTTATCCGTTCGGTTTGGTCTATATTCTGTTTCCAACATATATCATTTGATATATGTGACGTGAAATACAATTGTGTGCGCCATACAAATATATTATTTTATTATTTATTTATATTTATTTTTAGTATTTTAAGGTGGTATTATGCCACTAATTTTATTAAATTGAGAGACGAATATTACATGGAGTGGACTAGATCATTACCTTCCGATAATATAAAACTTGAGATATGATCATCTAAGATAATAATATAGTAGAAGATAGGAAGACAAAAATGTCAATGTTTACTAGGGGTGTTTATCGGGCCGGGTTAATACCGAACCGGTGAGCCAGATTCGAAATCGAAACCGGGCTAATCGGTTACAAGTTACAACCCGCTCCGAAATCGGTAGCACCACCAGTTCCGGTGCTACCGGTTCCTGAATCGTAATCATTATTTTTTTTAACAAGAAAAATAAAAATAAAATTTTAAAGTAACGAATCGGAACCGAATCCGATCCGGTTCCTTAATGGATCGGACCGGATCCGTGCTTAACGGATCCGAAACCGACTGGTTCCGGATCGGATCGGTCTGATCCGTTAAGCACCCCTAATGTTTACGGTGGTTAGAGATCGGATCGGTCCGATCCGTTTGACACCTCTATTTACAACTAATCTATAAAATACTTTACCATATAGTTTTAGAGTTATAGTTTCAAATTTTGGATAATTACATATGCCTATCTTGTAGAATAGCTGTTTTACAAATTTCTCCATCTAGTTTAAACAATTATATATGTCTTCTTATAGAATAAATGTATTATAATAACACCACCTCTAGTATGTAAATATATAAGAAATTTTACAATTATCTTCCTTGTGATTTGACATAAAAATACACCGTAGGGGGCTAGATGTTATTATTCAAACTAGAGGGGTTAAAACGTTAATTATGAAAACTAAAGGAGGTCTATATGAAGTTCATCCTTTGAATTATAGTTTGTTGACACATATACCTTTTTACATTATACTCTGATAATTAATTAGATAAATTAACCATAATTTTTTTAAAATAAAAATATTAATCACCTTATAATTAATATTATTAAGATAAAATTTGATATATTGATAAGAATGATATATACAAACCAAAAAAAAGACGCCAAAAGAAAGTGAATTACGAAACACTCCTCTCCGATAATAGTATTAGGGTTCGTTTCTTTATCTGCACATATTAATCGGAACCCTAGAAACTCCAACTGCCTTCATCCGCACCGTTCCACCGCCATGGTAACCTCTTCTACCCGTTTTGCATGTATTTGTGTTAATATACACATCACCATCACTAACTTGTTTTTATATGTTTGTGATGATGTTTGAAAACAGGCTTCGGAGAAGAAACTATCGAATAGAGAGATCAAGGTTCAAAAGCTGGTACTCAAACATATCGGTCGGTGAGAGTGGAGATCGTCTCACTAGAGCAGCTAAGGTAGGTCTCATCCCCCAATGACTCTGATTATTCATCCAATTATTAGTCAGTGTTGTCGTTTTTTCAGTAGTTCATTACCTTGCGTTTTGTTCATAGGTGTTGGAACAGCTCAGTGGCCAAACCCCTGTTTTCTCCAAGGGTAATTCTCTTTCAACTAGTTTTGAAGAGCATTTTCGGTTCCTGCCGTGGATCTTGGATTTTTAGAACGAGATAAAGTGTCGAGTGTTAATACAAAATTATTTTAGGGTACTTTTGGGTTGAAGCACGTGAAATAAATTATCTTGAATCCATGCTTTAAATCCATCGTCCCTGTTTTGATATTTTGAACTTGGGGGATGTTAAATTCCTCCCACCATTTTATGCATTTGTATCACTGGATTCAAAATCCTCTGAGATGGATTCATTTGAAATACGTCTCTCAGGACTCGGATCCCCCAAATCCAAATGGAACCTAAGACATTTTTAAATAGCATTTCAACTTCAGAAAAGATTTTTTAAGTTTGTTTATTTTTGGGTGCATTTGGTTATTGCCAAGTTTGTCAATGTGATACAGATTGGAGGTTCACAAGTAAAACTTGAAAGATTGGAAAATGATCTAGATCAATCTGAGGATGCTTGATAAAGTAACGACCTTTGGTTTCTTATTGTCATATGATCTTGTAAAGAGTAATGCAAATTCTGGATTTGATATGTAAATTCGCTTATCCAGTTCTCATCTCACCTCTAGGTTCAACTTGAAATTTGGAAGTGCTAAATGGTTATCTCCAAGCATGACCTTTGGAATTCTCATGCCATATATCTCAGATAAGCTGATCAAGAAACAAAAAATAATAATTTAACAGTAAAGCGTTGAATGCTTTCGATGCGTGAAATTTTATGTTATATTCATGAGAAAGTAAAGCTTTCTGTATTTGGTTTTTTATTATGTTCTACTAATATAGTTAATTTTTTTGTTCGGCAGCATGATACACTGTGCGGTCATTTGGGATCAGGCGTAATGAAAAATTGCATGCTATGTCACAGTCAGGGGTGACAAGTCAATGCAGCTGCTTGAGAGTGGGCTGAAGGTGAAGGAGTATGAATTGTTGAGAAGGAACTTTAGTGAAACTGGTTGTTTTGGCTTTGGTATTCAGGAGCACATTGATCTTGGAATTAAGTAATCACATCTGCCTTGTTATATATTTATAAATTGTCAATGCTGCATCTTAAACTTGCACAATATAAAAGTAAATAATGTTAGATATTTTCCCAAAAAATGTTTATTGTAGTATTTGTTTTGATATAGGATAATAGGAACATTGTCCTATGTAGTATGGAATAGGCTGTTTTGTGAAATACTTTCCCTCCCTTGGAAAGTTGAAGGGCTTAACCAATATGAAAAAGTAAAGAACGGCACTTCACTAAACTGCATGTTATAGTTTGATTTTCAAAATTGTATGCCTGAACTGTGAAGAAGATTACTATCATCTGTAATAAATTGAGGCACGACAATGTTTTGCATTGGTTGTTTATTCTTTACATTTCAGGAACAATTGTCATATTAGGCCAGGTCCGTATGTTTCGTACTTAAATTGGAATTTTACTTTAAACACTTTTTTCACCAGGTCGCCTAATTAAATAGTTCATTACAGGATTTATTGCCTTGCACCATTGTTGCCCAATATTTATGCATATACTACTCTTTCTCCAGGTATGACCCTTCAACTGGTATTTATGGTATGGGACTTCTATGTTGTTTTGGAGCGCCCTGGTTATCGAGTGGGGTGACGTCGTAGGTGCAAGTCTCGTGTTGGGATCCAACACAGGGTCACCAAGGAGGATGCAATGAAGTGGTTCCAAGTGAAATATGAAGGTGTTATCCTCAACGAAGCGTCCAATATAGCCTAGTTAGAGAATGTATGTTGGGTTGCCAAATGCATTTAAGTTATGCAATTTTTCATCTCCATATGTATTTCTTTTTTACTGTTGGAAATCTTATTTTTCTCAACTATTTCACCATACACGTTTTGTACTCTTTCGATTGGATCAATTTGGTTGAATTTGTTGTTTGCACTAATTTTGACGTGTTAAGTAACAGGACATCATAATTTGGTGTTATGGCATTGCATTCAATTTACAAAAGGTCATCTATGATGTCGTTGGTGTTAGTTTACTTAGTCACCCCCTTCGTTTATCTATAATCATGAACTCAAAGTCAAAAGGATGTACAGGTTTGACCGTAGTTCCAAATTTTTAAAAATTCCTTGGTTTTGATTTCAATTTTGTTATGGTAAATTTAGTCCTTTAACTAGATCCTAGTTCTTCGTTTTGATTTGGGTTTTGGTATTCGCGTAGTCGACAGAGAACATTTTTGAATTTTGGTTAATGATTTGATTATAATCTCTGTGATCGAGTGTTAACATGAAATATAATGGGGTGTCTGGTTTCAAAAATGAAATCAAATGTTACCCAACTGCTTTTTCTTTATTTTCGGCAAAACAAATTCTCTCTTTCAAATGTTTTTCCCCTCAACATAGCTAGTATTATATTATATTTTATTATGATAAAAATAATATGTTTTAAAATTTTAAGTTATACATGCTATTAAAAAAATAAAACTGCTAGAATGTAATATGCTGTATGTTGTAATATACATATTATTGCAAGAAATTCAAACTACACTATATTTGGTCAACTTTCCCGGTTTAATAAACAATAATATTATAAAAGAATCCAGTTCTTTTAGTCCCTCAATGTCAAAACAGTCTGAAGTGTGGCTCAAACTCCACAAAGCGTGCAAGTCAAAAATACTCACTTAAAGACACGTGCCACCTGCACATTCATATTCATTCTAGATTCTTGCCAAAACAAATGGCCTTCATCTTGCCATCTCATCATTTCCCCCATTTTTATATTTCTTATATTACAATTTTTCTCTCCACATAAATTTTGGAGAACATATTTTTCATTGGTAACCCAAGAAAGTACTTCAGATTGTTTTCATTCCCTGTTTCTGGAGTTCTTACGTGCATGCTATGTCCATGGCTCAAATGCTATCACCAGTGTGCAGAGATATGCTCAAGTTCCAAAACCCAGTTCAGATTTTTTGTTCGACAAACAGATACCCTTTGTTGGGTAAGAACAGCGTGAAGTGGAACCGACATGGAGAGAGAAGAAGAAGTCAGAGCAGAAAGAGGGTTACATATCAGGAATCTGCGTCGTTTGAAGATATTGCAGATGATTATTATGCTTTACTTGGGCTGGTAATAGAATAAGTTGGTTTAGTTTGAAGATCTGATTTAGTGTGAATAGATTAAAATTTGAAGTTTTGGTGTTGTTCCTTCGCTCTATCTTTAGTCATGAGTACAGTAGTCACTAGTGTGCCAGAGGAAAAGTAACTAGCTTTAATTTACTCTGCTTTGCTAAGTTTCTGTATTTACGAGAGCATTCTTGGTATCCAATATTTAAAATTGTGACTGCTCTATATTTTCCTATATTAAATATCATGCTTGGTACTCAATTTCTATGGTGGCCTATTTTACCAGCTTCCAGATGCGACTCCAGAGCAGATAAAAAGGGCATATTATAATTGCATGAAAGCTTGCCATCCAGACTTGAGTGGTGATGATCCGGAAGCCACAAATTTCTGTATGTTTATAAATGAGGTTTATGAGGTGAATTCTTTTCCTGTGGATTTCTTCAAAACTTTGAGCTAGTTCTGTGACCTCATTCGTGCTTAAAAGTGTCTATTGTTCAGGTTTTGAGCGATCCTGTGCAGCGAATGGTTTATGATGAAATTCATGGATATACTTTGACAGCAATTAATCCTTTTTTCGACGATTTGAGCACAAAGGATCATGTATTTGTTGATGAGTTTAGCTGCATAGGTATATTTAGAATCTGTAACTTTAGCTACTATCGATTTAGGTTTCTATGATTGATTTGTAAAGTCAAATAGGAAACAAAATTGGAGGGAGAGGAAATAAACCGGTTGTCCATACCTTTGTTTAAAACCATTTCTCAGGTTGTAAGAATTGTGCCAATATGTGCTCGAGTGTATTTGCCATAGAGGAAGATTTTGGAAGGGCCAGAGTATACAACCAGTGCGGGAAAGGTGAATCCGTTCAACAGGCAGTCGAGAGCTGGTAGGTTCAAGGTCTAGCATAATTCTTCCCTTTTGTTTTGGGTGTTTGCCTACTTTAGTAAAGTGCATCTAGAAAGAGAGGAGGTTTTAAAATAACTGCTACATCTAGAAAGAGAGGAGGTTTTAAAATAACTGGTACTTCTATCTTCATTTCAGCCCAGTTGATTGTATCCATTGGACATCGGATGCTCAGCTAACCTTACTCGAAGATGAAATGAGAAGAGTTGAAAGAGTAAATGTAAGAATCAAGTAATCAACACCTCCCAAGGAATTTCTAACTTGGAGCTGCAATTTTTTTATAAACTGCTATTTTATAAATTTGACATTGTTTATCAGGTCGCTTTGATGCTCTCAGGAATGGGCTCAGCTTCCATTGATGTATTTCGCAAGGTGAGCCCATTTTGTCCTAACCTGTAATATTCGCTTTAAGACAAATGGTAATGTCAAACAAGTCATATGAATGCAGTCTGGTTTGCTTAATAATTGAAATTACCTTATCAAGAGATCATTGAAATTTTTTGCTGTGAATATGGTATCTTGCTCAATATATTAATCCTAGTTACTCTGTAATTAATGGTGCAGGCAATCTCTAGATGGGAAAAGAGACAAATTAAAATCTTGGTGAGAGTACTACAGCAAAGTTCAGAATGTTTTATTCTAAAATGTGGGCGGGGATATGATACTATTTACGGAGAGAAAAAAATAATGTTTCGCTTCCTATTCCTGGATAGGAAATGCTTGTTTTCTCGGTATTCATGAATTTTGAACGAATGAATCTCATGCAATGACTGGTTTATTGAGCAAACAACAACCATGTCATTTTTTTCTGCAGGGAGAAGCTAAAACAAAGATGATGAAGCAGAAAGATTCTGGTAAAACTCAATCATTTTGGGACAACCTTTGGGGAAACCCCAAAAGGGAATACAATAATCAAGGTAAGCGTAAAGATATAATGGATATTGTATTCACTTGCGTAGATTAAATATTCCATGCATTTCAAATGAAAAATCCCGAATCTTTACCATTTCTTGAGCAACTGGAAGCCAAACTTGGAGGTCTTTTCAAAAGTTCTATTTTCTTGGAAGTTGTTTCGTTTCTTTACCTTCCAACAATATTATAGCAGAACCTATATATATATATCAGTATAATCTTGAATTGATTGATGATGATGAACAAAATAAGTTTTTTGTGGTGGTTTAGCTTCAGATGAGGAAATGAAAGAGCGGGCATCGCGAGCAGCTGCAGCGGCTCGTAGATGGAGGGAGTATTCAAGAAGGGGCGTCGACAATCCTCCCACCTTCAATCTTCCTGAAGCTGTCTCCAATAAGGAGTAGTGAACAGATTAAATTGACGTAATCTTTTATGTGTATATTTTACTTTTATGTAAACACAAGTGTCACACATGCTTCTCGATTCGAATTCGTACTGTTTATAGTGTCCGAAAGTATATAAATCTTGTACACTCTGCTGAAAGATTATAAGAATTGTGTCCAGATTTAATGTTGAAGCAAGAAATGAAAATATTCACGGCTAGCAAGCTACTACTACTTCTACAACATCAGTTAGAGCGCGCCTCGGCTATTTTAGTGGTGGATAATCTAATGGATATCCTCTTCTATATATGATGTTTTCACTTAATGTAGTATAGTTTTAATTGATTCTTAATTATGTGTATTTAATGCACAATAAACGGTCCCATCCATATTTAAGTAGTCGGTCAACATAAAATATTGACAATTTTTTTTATATATGGATCATAATCTTATCTTATATTGAAAATTTGATTTTTTTGGATGCCACGTAGAGATGGTCTTTTGATGATATCTTTAAGGGATATGTCTTTGAGAATATATACGTCATACATCTGGTTTATATGCGCAAAACACATACTATATACATGATGTGGATATCATCAAGAGTATCGTCATCCTTAAAAGCGGCAACAATACAATCTAGAAAGAGATGCTCAACTAACATAAGTAATAATTGCACGGTCCTCATACATTTATGAGGTGGAAAATTATGAATTAAATCTATACATAGATAGACACACACGCAAAAGACCAATAGAAATAGTGAAAGTGTTGTAAGGCATGCAAAATTTGTGTATTGGATGACTCGTCCTGATTTTAAATAAATATTTGGGGGAATCATTTCTAAATGAATATTGTTATATTGGTATGTATAATTTTAGATATAAAGTGTAAATGATGCAGTTTCCTAATTTGGATGACTTTATAATTAATCGAGGCTATATAAAATGTGATTAGAGGCTATATCTATATGTTGATGTTATGGTATTGGGCCCCAAAGCGAATGGACTCCCCACTGATAAAGCCTATCCTCATGATCAAAGATGAGATGCTCTTGGCTACAAACAACGCCTCTAATGCTGCTGCCAGTCTGAACATTTGGTTTGAATCCATGGGTTTTGCCTATAACTTCTTTAGACCGCGGGCGACACATGTTATATGGGTTTCGGTTGTTTGGAGGCGTTGTAACCTTCCAAAGCACTCATTTACGTTTTGGTTAGGGATGTGTGGTAGGCTACACACCAGTGGTCAATTACCTTTTGTTGTTGATAAGGGTTGCAAGATGTGCACCAATGGCCTTGACTCGCATGACCATCTGTTTTTCAAGTGCGATTTTAGCAAACAATAATGGGCTTTGGTGAGGATTTGGCTTCACATGGGTCATGTCATGTCTACAATGCGCAATGCTCTAAAGTGGTTCAAGAACAAATATTGTGGATCATCAATGATCTGCTCGGTCTATGGCATTTCCGGCAACAGTATATCACATATGGAATGCTAGGAACTTGATCATATTCGAAGGAAGAGTTACTACATCAAGCGACTGCTTTAGAAAAATACAACTACATGTTTTACGTTGCATGTACAATCAATTTTCGGGAGCAAGTTTGTAGGATTTTGCGTTTGTATGTGTTACTTCTTGGTTATGTTTTATATTTGCTCTTACAGAAATTTTGATTGAGTAATATAATTTATTTATTGATAAAAAATTAGAACGTAATCAACGTATCATGTCATCTAGCGAGCACAAACTGATAAATTTTGGTTTTAAGATGGCATCAGCACAAGGACACGCGGGCAGTACCTTATAAGACCATCTTTATCCCCATTGGGTTTACATGGATAACTTGCAAGTTTTGCAACGCCATGTAATTTCCCTTTATAAATTATTTAAAATTAAAATATATAAATATTATTATTAAAGTATAGAATATTATATATTATATTTATAATTATAATAAATAATTTTATTATTAAATTTTAAATATTATCTTTCATTTTACTTATTGGTAATAAAAAATTAAATATAAATTAAAAATAACATCATAAAAAATGATTGGCAGCATAGTAGAAAATAATTTAATTATTTTTAAAATATTTATAATTTTTTGTATAACTTTAATTAGTTTTTCAAATAAAAAGTCTAAGTAACGAAAGTTATATTAAAAATAAAGCTAAAATATTTAAAAGTATATTATAAATAAAAATATGTATATTAAAATTTGAATAAAATATTGAATGAGTCACATTAATCAAAATTGAAATGAAATTGAAGGATATAGATGATTTGTAACTGCATGACTGATAAAGGTGTCTTATTATAGAATCACTTCTTACTTAAAAATATATATATTTAATTCAATTACAAAAGCCACGACAGACGGATAGAGATGAAATTATATTTTCTTTCAAAAGTATTAAATTAAAATAGAGCATTGTTTCTACCCCTCTGTAGTCTTGGCAGCTGTAATATGCTAATCTTTGAGACCTTTTCAAGAAAATGCTTTTCTCACTTGGATTGGTTTTCTTGGCCCGGTTTCTCTTTTGGATTTTTATTCTATTTCTAATTTGCTCGGTGCATGTAACTGTCGAGATTGAAATGATCTATGTTGCATCGATACTCTAAAAAAATAAATGCTCGGTTCAAGAAAATGCTTTTCTCACTTGGATTTGTTTCTCTTTTAGATTTTTATTCTATTTCTAATTTGCTCATGTAACTGCTGGGATCACTTAGATTGGTTTTCTTGGCCCGGTTTCTCTTTTGGATTTTTATTCTATTTCTAATTTGCTCAGTGTATGTAACTGCCGGGATTGTAATGACTCAAACACTTGTGTTTCTTTTGCTAATTAATTCACCGTTCGACCAAAAAAATTACTTTTCTCACTTGAGTGCACAGTGCACACCAGATTCACCTATCAATTGGTCAGTTAAATAATACTCGCAAGAGCAATACCCTCCTTACAATATATTAAATATTCTATTTAAATTATTTTCAATGGTGGATGTACTGCTGTCTGCTCATGAGGCTTGGGATAACATTAAATATTCCCAAATTTAGATTATAATTTGATAATATAAAAAGTACCCATTTGAATTGGCTTGTTTTTACATTGCCTCTAAAATTCGAACGTTGTTAAAAGTGAATTTTTCCTTCCTGAAAAAGCATTCAAATACCATAAATTCTTATACCTTATGCCATTTTCCACCACTTCAAATTCTACGGTTCTTGTCTCCTAAATAATCAATCATACAGTTGGCCAAACGAAATTATATCAAAACCATATTCTCATACTAGAAATTATGATTTTTTTTTAAAAAAAATGCTTGTATAAATTTTCACATAGAAGCGAATTGATAGCCAGACTACCTACCCATTATCGAATGCACGTAGGACACCACTCATAACTAAAGGATTGGTGTTTATTGGTTTGTTTTACCCTTCTTCTTCAACGATTACAGCAGTTTACCAGTTAATGCTTAAAGAAAAAGAAATTAATCATGAACATACAAAATTGTTTCAATTACAGTCATCTGACAGTGGAAGCAACAGTATGAGCCCAATATCTGAGATGATCTTTCAACTCCATTTCATTACCAAAAGCTGGAATTCTCCAGTCCATCAACGGATTCTTCTCATTTTCCAAAAATTCCCAGGCTTCTGAAAGATAAGGCCTCGCAACTGATACCTCACCAATGCCCTTATCAGATTCCTCCTCGCTGCTTTTTCCAAGTCTTTGAAGCCCTGGAATTATCGAAACCAATCTGGTATCCTTATCTTCGTCAGAAAAGACAAATCCCAGATCCATAAATCCCTTTAATTCCTTAAATTCGAGCTCTGATAAGCTTTTACCACTCCTTTGTCTAGCCATCTTCCTCCTCCTCTTCCCTTCTTTAGTGGACGGTTCTGTGTGAGAGAGGTAGACACGAGATCCGTTCAGGTTAGTCTCGAATCCGTTGCGAAAATAAATGTTCGAATACGCTTGTTTTTTCCTGTGCTGATTCTGGGAATTCTTCAATTTCTTTGCCTGAAAGTATAGCCTGCAGCTGAGGAACAAGAACTGAATCCGGAGAGGGGGAACCCGACAAATCTGAGCAATCTTTTGAACTCAAAAACTGGTCACTTAAAGATTTTCTCATTAGGGTCTTGATGGGCTTAAGGTTTGGCTTTTCAAAAACCTCTTCTTCTCCTCCTTCTACTTGAACTTGAAGAACTGGACTTCTTTTTACTGTGGAGAAAGGGAGCTTCTTTTCTGAGAAAACTCCATGCTCAAACCAGTACAAATCGAAGAGATTCAGCAGTGTTATCTCTTCAGCTGACATTTTTTGTCGGCTAACGAAACTGTGTTTAAGGAATGAATTCTCAGTTTTTTGAGAAGTATTTGAAATATATTGTCAGATATGTGATGAGCAAGGGAAGCCGGCTATAAATTTTATACATGCAATCATAGAGGGTTTTACATTTTGGTTTTAAAAAATAATAATAATAAATGGTTTTAAAAAATAATAATAATAATACTAATCTTGAAGATTAGGTGGAATATTGTGTATATCAATTAATGGGCATTTAATTTTTCTTGTTAGTTTTTAGTTCACACATCTTTTTGGTGCCAATGTAGAATTTTATATTGTTACGTTATTTAAGATTGTTTTGACTTTTGAGCCAAAATACATGTTTTTTAAAATAATATTGAATTCAAAATTTCAATGAACTCAAATAAAAAGATTTACTTGTATTCTTCTTATTTTCCAATTTTTTTTCCTGAAATTTCACTTTTATATATCTGGTGCATGACAGGATCGACACACATCACAATCTATATATACATATAGATATACTGTAACGTGTGTTGGTTCTATCATACGTCGAATATAATGAAATCCCGAGTATGTGCAATTCTCATCGTTTTCCTCGAGGGATTAACCTAATTTGTCGGCAATTTATGTGAATTTAATTTGCCGGATTACACACTTGATTCAACCCAATTATATAAAATAATCAAATTAAACTACACAAGAGGTTAGCATTTGATTTATTTTATTATTCTAATTATTTTAAAATTAATAACGCATTATTATTAATATTAATAAGTAAAACCCAAATATTTTGAAAGCATATATGTGCCAATAATTGAAGATTGGGCAGTGTGGCCCCAATTATTTATGCGTAAAGTTGACGAATCATTAGGCTCACATTTTCCGTGAGATCCACGCGTTACATCCATTCTCACCAAAAAGATGGCCCACATTTGTCTTGTTCTATCTCAACAATAAATCGGAAATCTACCAAATTTTGACAATATTACACTTCTCTTATACGGTTTTTAAAGAAATATAATAATAAAAACAAATTTTAAAAACTCAATAATCCTTTAAAAGAAACGTAGATTTTTTCTCCAAAACAATTGTGTTTTTCATCAATTTATTTGACCTAATATGAGAAGGGAAAGAATCAAGATCCCAAAATGAGAACGAGTTCGGTCGAGTAGGTTTTCAGTAAATTACACACAAGAAAGAGATTTGACATATTCGTAAATGTTGTGTTTGGATTGATAGATTTGATTTGGGTGTAAGGATTTTAATTTAAGAAAAGATTTAGATGTTGAATTTCAAATGACATCAAATGTTTAACTTAATCTAAAGTGAATTTAAAATCCATCAATCCAAATGCATTGAAAATCCAAATCCAAATTTAAAATCCATCAATCCACTTCAATTTCGTTCATGCATTGAAAATCCATCAATCCAAATGCACCAAAAGAGTAAATTCACAATGGGAGCTTATCTTATCAAGCATGAAGCATACACAGTTTAATTTTTTTTTTTTGGGGCCAAATCTCTAACCTATTCATGGTTTGTTTGATAATACCCTTAAGGGTAGTGCCCTTAGGGGCATCATCACCATTCATTTAGAATCTTTTTTTAAAAAAGAAAAAAAAAATTCTAAATGGATGGTGGATGATGCCCCTGAGGACAGTGCTCTTAAGGGCAGCAACAATGAAACTCCTATTCATAGCGTATAACACAAAACATTGACTAAATCAGTGCACGTGCCGATTTGCATTTACTAAGGGGAAGAAAAAACGAACCATCGACCGTTACAAAATGGGCACTAATTCATGTGTTAGGTCACAAATTACACAAAATACATGCCAGATAGATGAAGATTAATGTGTGGTGTAGATTTGTCTTTGAGGATAACATTAGAGAGACCTAAATGTAGATATTCCTATGCTTGTAAATTAGAGCACAAAAAATTAATTTTGAACGTGTAATTTTTGTTCTATATAATGCCCATTTACACCAATTTCGTGCATTAAGTATTATCAAAAAAAAAATTTCACCCCCTCAAAACTTTTTTTCTGGTTCCGCCCCTGCCTTTTGCTTAGGCCATGTAATTACCAAAATGCTCCTAAATCTTTTATTAATCACAAATAATATGCCAACATACAAAATGACTGAAATATCTCAGAGACTTTTAATAATTTCAATTTATCATAATATACTATATTATTATTAAAATGTCTGTAATACTCTTAATAATATCGTCAATTACAATATTATCATATCACATAATATTTGTAATGGCATATTTATATTGTAATTTTATACCATATAAATTTTTAAAAAAAATTTACATAAAATTATATGTGCACGCGTCTCGTGCCAAAATCGATAGTCCTTATGAAGTTTGTACCTTGGTTTTCCATCGTTTGGTGAGACATTGTTTCATTTATTTAAAATTCGGATTTTTTTTTAAGTAGAAGACAATGGAGAGCAAATATTCTCCTATTGTTTGTATCATCCCCTAAAATTGTATTTGTCCTACGCGTTAGGAGATGAGGAAGCACCGGGTAGAATTGAATATGGGAATCACAAGCCACGATGCACGTCGGTAGAAGATCGCACGTCGGTTAAAGATCGAGCAGACTGCAGAACCCTACTAAAGTCAGTGGAGGAAGCGCAGAGGAGCATGCGTACTAACGAAGCACACTAATTTCGACTGAGGCCGTGCTTAAGGTTGGTAGAAGATCGAGCAGACTACGGAAGCCAACAAAGCCTATTAGTTTGGAGAAGAATGGATAAGAGTTTTTCAATGTTGTTGTTTTTTACGTCTCCTTTGAAGGCTAATGTCTTGGTCATTTTGGTATCACTGGACTTATACAATTTCATGTTTTTTTTTATGGATTGGGATGAACAATGTTTCATGACTTAGTATCGACCCAAATTTTCCCTTAATTTTATTGTTAGATACAGGAGTGTGGCTAGGATTTTTAACATATGGGGCTGAGCATGAAAAATATAAATGTTATTTAACATGTATAGTTTATATTAAAAGTGGTAAATTTTTTGCACAAAAATAATATATTATTTTCGTAATTATTTTGTATAATCATTTCATTTGCATACTCATTAGCGATCGTTTAATAGTATCTTGTTGCCAGAAGCGGAACCAGAAAATAAATTAGACGGTGAAAAAAATTTCTATTACACGTTGCTCCAGTTCCACTGCAAAATTTTATTCAATAAACACGGACTATTTGTTTGATTTAAGGTTATTATGATTTAACAATGTCATTCTCGTAAATAGAGCAAAAACCCATCATAATTCTTGACCAAAATAGTGAATCCTGGCCAAACTAGTGAATAGATATGAAAAATGTGGTGGCAACAGGGTTCAAACTCGGGCCCTTGAGATTAGGAGTTGGACAACTGATTGCTGAACTAAAATGACAATGAAAACTAGCATTCTGTATATTTATATTTAAATACCATTTTTGGGTGGTGCGGCTGCCCCCTATGCATAAATACCCCTGGCTCCGCCACTATTTGCTGCACAACAATAAGTCTTATCCAGCACTTCATTCTCAATCTTTAGTATAAACACTTTATAATCCATTTAATTTAAATTTCATATATATATATATTTATTAGAGAGCTTAAGTTTAGATAGAACGGTTTTTACTAGAAAAAATATTTTTAAAATAAATAATTTTGTAGTAAAAATAATATGTATCTACATATTTAAAAAAAAATAAAAAGATGTGAAGTTTGGACAAATAAGTATGCAATTATTTTCACTTTTATATTTTTTATAGATCAATATTTTTGGATGAATAAATAAATTCAAAAAATATTATCGGGTGATAGGTTTAAAATCAAATATTTTATGGGGCAAATCAAAAAATTTGTAAATTTGTATGTTGTGTGAGATGAGAGATTTGAACCCAAGTCGATATAAATGAGACTTCGATTTTGCCATCCGCTCCACTCGTGCAAAATTTTCGTATCCAAAACAAGTATTTATATATATCTATATTCTGAGCTGGGGCTGAAGTCCATCCCAACACCAACCCCTCCTGTAGATCCGCGCCATCTGGTTAGATTCTTGTACACACTGATATAAAAAGACCGAAAACCCGGCCTATAACCACTCAGAAATTGGGGTTTTAATATTGCTGGCCATAGTAATATACTAATATATCAGCTTCATAATTGAGGTTATTGTATTTATATTTTTAATAGGGGTTACGTGTGATTAATATATGTCGAATTAAATATTTCCAACCCAATTAAAAGTAGTACTAGATGACATAATGCTGTTGACATCATTGTTTTTATATAAAAATCTCAAATTTAATGTTCTTCCCAAATGTCATTAAATAATATTGTGTGAAAATGAACACACTTTTTTTTATCTTTTCATAAAAGTTATTGGGTGATTATCAAAAAAAAAAAAAAAGTTATTGGGTGATTATCAAAAAAAAAAAAAAAAGTTATTGGGTGATACCAACTAATGGGCAATTACGTTATAAAGGCAACATCTAAAAAGGCCAATATCCACCCCCACAATCTATGGTGCATAATATACATCAATATATCTTTTAAAGAAACATTTATTTAGAAATGTTTTTGATGTATGTAACAAAACAAGATGTAAAATATGTTCAAATTAAAATGCTAAAAAAATTCCAAGAGTAAAATATAAATTTGCAGAAGAATACATCTTATATATATATATATATATATATTTTCTTTTTTTTGGGCCCGTCGACCTATACGGCCAACCCGTTTGGACCTCTTGTTTGGTTGGTTGACCCGTGGGTTGATCCTTTTTTAATAAAATATGGTTTTTTTTTTTTTAGCATCGATTCATAAATAGGAACTCAAATCAAAGAATATGATCCACAATATATTTTTTAATTGATTGTGTTTGAAAGTTGCAACATGTATTTCAAGAAGATTCTGATTTCCTAGACAATTATTTTTAATAGTAGGGTTAATATCTAGATAAAACCTGAAGCAAGTTTCAATATTCTTTAGCATTAGTTGCAGGTTCAGTAAGTTCAATTGAAATTCTTCGCTTAACATACAGTTCGCCTTTAATTGGGTTGACCCGTTTTATCAGGTCTGTTTGTACGTATAGCTATACCTCTAATATAAATACTCTAATAATGGCGTTAGGAATTCCTAGTGATGGGCCCTTAAAAATATCTAGAAAAATAATAGTACTCCAAGTAGGAATTATTCAAGTTTTTTAAATGAAATTGGGTTTCACGTCACTAATAAATTACTCTCATCGCCAATCTGTCAATGTGACCACTCCATATTAATATATAAAACCAAACACTGATCACCACCTCCTCCAAGCCCTCCGCCACCAACTCTCCGGCAACCCTCCCCTCCTCCTCCTACACCTCAACCACCACAACTGCCGTCTCCGCCGTTCACAACCACCTACCGTTCCATCCCATCTCAGGTTTCCTGATATTATAAACACATGCATTCAGAAGCGGTACGCTTCATGGATACATGTCTTTTCATAAGCTAAAAGGTTGTCTCTCTTAACATGTGATACGTACTTTTGCACATAGAAATATTTTTCTCTTACTAGACATTGATGGAAGAATGCTATGATCATGAAACCGGAGAGGATTTTACTACTAAAAGCCCAGAAAACGGAGGTGCTTCTCCACTATCTGGTGATGAAGAAGCTTACATCCCTTCACCAAGAAGAAGGTTTGATAACTTAGACTTGCTGTTTATTTATTCGACTTGCAAATTGGTCGAAGTGCATTTTTGGGTTAATTTTGCTTTAAATTTGAACGCACAGTGGGAGTGGTACACGAAAAAGAGTGGTGACAGTGCCGATTGCCGGCGGCGGTGATGGATACCGGAGTAGAGGAGAGGTGTATCCTCCGCCGGATTCCTGGTCGTGGAGAAAATACGGACAAAAGCCTATTAAAGGGTCACCTTACCCCAGGTAAATAATTACTCAATTTTCTTGACTTTTTTAATTTTATCGAATTCAAGATTATTCAACTTATGGCTGCCGGCGGGAAGTAGGTGGCTGGTTTGATTATTAAGTATATAATTAGAGGCGGCTATGCGCAATATCGCATTCATTGAACGATTCAATGGCTTATGGATATAGTCGTTGAATTAGTTTATAAATTTATATATATCATATAATAAATATTTGAAAAAAAATTTATATTTTTTATAGGGTTTAATACATGAAATCTAAATTTTTATAAATTTAAATAGACTTGTTTTAGTCATGTTCGAGTAATTGGTGCATGTGCAATATTGTAATTGTTTGTCGCGACGCTTTTTAGTTGTTAGTGCTCACTTTTGTGTCTTTTGTGAAAGAGAAAACATGTGAAAAAGTTTAATGATGGGAGCATTCACTAATAGGGACTCCAAAGACATACATTTGCACCATTTTCAAGTTTTAGATTTTACTTATAATATTATTGAGAAATATCCAAGTAAATTTTTGATGAGTTTGATTAATAATCTCGTCCAGTATCTATCCAAAGTGAACCATAAGATCAGTATTTCATGGCAGGGGATATTATAGATGCAGCAGCTCAAAAGGCTGCCCGGCAAGAAAACAAGTAGAGCGGAGCCGCCATGACCCCACCACTATACTCATCACCTACTCTTCGGACCACAACCACATTCCCTCATCAGCCTCCGCCTCCAAAAAAACACCGACAGAACTCCCCCGCCAAAACCCGTGCTGCTTCAGGTCCCACCACGTCCACTTCCCCATCTTCCTCCACCGCCACTACTCCTCCTGCCAACTTCCAACCAGAAGAAAGTAATGCGACTAACTCCTCCAACCAGGTAGATATCGAACCGTCTGACAACAGCTGCTACGCCGAACTTGCCGGTGAGCTCGGGTGGCTTTGCGAATTGGGGTCCACCATGATGGACAGAACCACACTGGTGGGGCCTGTTTGTGCAGGTCACCTTGAAATGGAGGAGTTCATGCCCATTGGAGAAGAGGATGAGCTTCTGTTTGGTGACCTTGGAGACTTACCGGAATTTTCCTTGGTTTTCGGGCGTGTAGATAAACCAGGCCATGTTGTGGTGGCACAGGATAACTTCTTATAATGTGGGATGAGATGGATTCGAATGTGATGAGTAGATAACTAGATAGTGAAGAATGAGAGTAGCACGTACAGCTGCATGTTTCGCATCATTTGTTTCTTTTTTCCCATTTACTGTAAAGATCTCAAGAAACTATGACTAGTTCCCTGATTTTATACCAAATTATATTTTTGTACAATTTACCTCAGCATTTTTTACACTGGCGCATATTGATTCTCCTAAAAATAAAAGAAAGAAAGAACTTTCTTTTGACAGTAAGGACTAAGTCTAATGGTTATCATATATTGATTTCTCATAATGGTTCGAGTCCTCAACTCCAAACTAATAAAAAAAATTTCCCGAGGATTTTGTGAGCACGGAGGTCTTTGATCACGAGTTTGATTCCCCCTATCAACTTTTTATCGTTCAATTCTGTTTTACAATACTTGCCTAATATGATTTACCTTGGTGATGTGGTTTGCAGGATATTGCATCAGCCCAATCAAAGAGTAATGGTTGCCGGTTCCCCGGTCGTAAAAAATAAACGAAAGAACCTTGACATAGTTTGTAATTATTAAAACAAATACAATATTTCCGGTAATCGAATAGTTATATCTATATTGAAAATATTTATTTTAATACGGTAAAGTATAATATGTAAATTTAAGTTAGTTTAAAAGCTAATGGTTCTTTGAAAAAGAATATATAGTTAATAACTTTATGTTTTTCACCTTTTAGGCAATTTGGGAGAAGTTGGGAAAACTTAATAAAGTGGGATGTAGTATGAAAATGGTAGAATGCCTATCAGATAATCAGGGATAATAATTTGATTGGTTTTTTATATGACTTTTTTTTTTCAGCAATTATTTTTTTTTGGGTTGAGTAAATAGATTGAAAATCGGATTTGATGTTATTTTTAAAATTTATGATTGAAAATTTTACTTTTATAAATAAAAAAATTTAAAAAGAAATATTTATTAGTTCAATTGAAAAAAATATGATTTTAAAGTCCATATATAGAAACATCATTTACATTTCACAGGTTACATTTTCATATTTGAAAGTGTTTAAAAATTTGAAAGAAATTGATACGTTTTAATAAGTGTTTAAAAGTTTGCCTTGAAAGAAAAATGATAGGATTAGAACTAGACATGTTACCGGATCAGATCGGACTGATTCCGAACTTGATTAAACCGGTTCTGAGTTGTAAGGCAATGAAACCGAATAGCATGCCCATGAATCTCTACATCCATGTCTAGATCCTGCGAAGCATAAGTGTAATCTGTGGGTGTGACCCCAGAATCCACAACGGCCTTTTCAGAAGTTTCATCTCACGCATAAGCTCAGATGTAGTCTTGTTTTTCCTCGAAGGGTTTGGAATCGAGTTGAAGACTCGATGTGCAAGTTGAGGCCTGCTTGCATGAAAGGTAGAAGGGAACGAGCTTGTCAAGATCTAGTGATTGACCAAAATCTTCACCGTTCAATTTGAGAATAAGCTCGTGAATTAGTTTACCTTTTTTGAGTGATTTTGCTCAAGAAAGTTGCAAACAACAATTGACGTAGGACAACGAGCAAGGGTGAATCTAGCATTTGTATCGAGGATGACAAAATTATATGATTTTTATTGAGAAATAAAAATGTAGTATATATATATATATATATATATATATATATATATATATATTGAGGGGTAGTTGCCCCTCACTTACCAGCAGGTTCGCCACGGACACCGAGCTCAAATTTGGTATAATGCAAATAGCAATAGGCTCGAGGTTTGTCATATGTAGTATACTATCCATATCACATCCTCATACAATCCTCAGATCGACGTGAAGACTACAAAGACAAAATATGTGTGTCAATCGGGCCTGGTTGTCTCAATTGAACCATCCTGAAAATATAATACAAAAACATATCAACATTAACTTCAACATTACAACCACTACCCGCCGGCTGTCCATGGCCGCCGCCCACCGACCGACGACAACCAACCACTGCCACCGCACCAGCCCGCCCGCCACCCGCCGCCGCCTGCCAGCCAGCAGCCGCCTCAATCCGGCATCCCCTCGCGGCCGCCCCCTTCGGAGCCAACCTTTCACCATCCACATCGCCAAAATATACATCCAACAAAAAATATACTCTCAATATATATATCAACATCATAAATTATCTAAAATCAAATAATAACAAAAATAAAAAACTTACCTTAAATAATTTGGAAAAGAAATGGAAGTTCTCGCCTTGCAGATGCTCTGTAATTTCGTTCGAAGGTGAGATTGAGTAAGCGGCGGGCGTGTATTAAAAGGAAGGCTAGGGTTTCAGATTTCATTGGTGTCGTCATCTCAGATCGCGACACCGATTAAAAAAATTATTTGGGTTTACAGATTTAATGGGTGTCGCCATCTCAGACCGCGACACCTATTAAAAAATAATGTTGTCCCCATCTGAGATGGCGAAAACAATAAAAAATAATTTTTTATTTTGTCGTCATCTCAGATGGCAACATTAATATAATTTTTAGTGTTGTCATCAATTGAGTTGGTGACATCGGTTAGTTTAAGAAAAAAATTGGGGTTATTTTTATAAATACGATTAAAATACAGGTTATATAATTAAAAAACCCACTTATTGACCATATCTCAAACATTATGTATTTAGTAATTAATTCGAGAGGGATTATGAAAAAGTGGCATCCAACTAAATAACATAATCAAAGTTGACCTTTAATTAGTCTTTTGATTATAGTCAAGAAAGTTAATTGCACGCCAAGAGATGATCATGATACCACCTGGAATAAATTGCTCATAACATTAAGTTGGTAGCTAAAGAGCTGCTTAGTGAGTCAATATGATATACTCCACTAGGTAAGGACACATCATAGTGGAATGAAGGCGTGAAGAAGGCTATTCAAATCAAAATGGATGCTTACAGAGAGCTGGAGAGAACAACAATGGGACAACATTAGGTATAAGCTTGCCAAAAAATTATATGATTTTTATTCAGAAAAAAAAATGTAGTAATATATATATATATATATATATATATATATATATATATATATATATATATATATATATATATATAGATATATATATATTGAGGGGCAGTTGCCCCTCACTTACCATTAGGTTCGCCACGGACACCGAGCTCAAGTTTGGTATAATGCAAATAGCAATACCAGCTCGAGGTTTGTCATATGCCTGTATACTATCCATATCAACCTCATCAATACATCCTCAGTTCGACGTGAAAGACTGCAAAGACAAAAGATGTGTGGCAACCGGGCCTGGTTGTCTCAATTGAACCATCCTGAATATAATACAAAACATATCAACATTAACTTCACATTATCAAACCACTACCCGCCGGCTGTCCATGGCCCCGCCACCGAACCGACGACATACCAACCACTGCCACCGGCCACCGCCCGCCCGCCACCCGCCGCCTGCCTGCCAGCAGCCGCCTCAAGTCCGGCGTCCCCTCGCCTGGCCGCCTCCATTCTGGAGCCAACACTTGTCACCATCCACCTCGCCAAAATATACACCCAACAAAAAATATACTCCTCAATATACTATATCAACAGCATAAATTATCTAACAATCCAAATAAGAACACAAATAAAACACTTACCTTAAATAATTTGGAAAAGAAATGGAAGTTCTCTCGCCTTGCAGAATGCTCTGTAAATTTCGTTCGAAAGGTGAGATTGAGTAAGCGGCGGGCGTGTATTAAAAGGAAGGCTAGGGTTTCAGATTTCATTGTGTCGTCATCATCAGATCGCGACATCCGATTAAAAAAAATTATTTGGGTTTACAGATTTAATGGGTGTCGCCAATCTCAGACCCGCGACACCTATTAAAAAATACTGTTGTCCCCATCTGAGATGGTGAAAACAATAAAAAATCATTTTTTATTTTGTCGTCATCTCAGATGGCAACATTAATAATAATTTTTAGTGTTGTCACCAATTGAGTTTGGTGACATCGGTTTAGTTTAAGAAAAATAATTGGGGTTATTTTTATAAAGTACGATTAAAATACAGGTTATATAGTTAAAAAAACCCATCTTATTGCACCATATCTCAAACATTATTATTTAGTATATTAATTCGAACAGGGATTATGAAAAAGTGGCATCCAACTAAATACCATAATCAAAGTTGACCTTTAATTAGTCTTTTGATTATAGTCAAGAAAGTTAATTGCACGCCAAGAGATGATCATGATACCACCTGGAACAAAATTGCTCATAACATTAGTTGGTAGCTAAAGAGCTGCTTAGTGAGTCAATATGATATACTCCACTAGGTAAGGACACATCATATGTGGAATGAAGGCGTGAAGAGGCTATTCAAATCAAGATGGATGCTTACAAGAGAGCTGGAGAGAACAACAATGTGACAATGGTATAAGACATTAGGTATAAGCTTGCCAAAAAAGAAGAGAAGACGGCAGTTCGAGATGCTAGAGCTAAAGTCTACAGAGAAGTGTACGATAAATTGGACACCAATGAGGCAGAACAAGATATCTACAGGATTGCTCAAGCGAGGAGAGTAAGACAAGAGACTTATATACAATGAAATGCATTAAAGATGAGAACCATAAAGTCTTGTTTAGCGATGAAGGCATCAAAACAAGGTGTAAGAATTATTTTAACAGCTTTTTCAGCGGTGGTTTTAGCCAAAATTTAGATGATCTTATCTTAACACACCAACATGATGTAAACCTTGAGTTTACTCGCGGAATTAGGGAATCTGAGGTTAAAGAAGCCTTGAACAAATGAAAGCACGAAGAGTAGTTGGTCCTGATGAAATCCCTATTGAAGTCTGGAGAAGTTTAGGACCGACGGGGATAAAGTGGCTTACAGATCTATGTAACAAGATTTGGAGGAGTAACAAAATTCCATATGAATGGAGAAAGAGAAGTACCCTCATCCATATCAATAAGAACAAAGGTGACATTATGTAATGCCTCGATTTTGCTTTATATACATGTGTATAATTTATTATATTATCGTTATGATAGGACTAATTTTGATATAATATATGATTGAGTTCGGGTTGAACCAAGGGGAATTAATACATGTAAAAATGATATATGGCAATGAATGAAACATATGGCAATGTATGACTTGAATTAAATCAAGTGTAGTGACATGTCAAGTCCTCTATGAGTATGCATTTGATTTGGATGTCATGTACAATTTCAATGTAAGAGGAAAGTTGCATTTGCATTTGAATTTGGATTTCATCTTCATGTATTTGTCAAGTAGCATGTCATTGCCATTAGTATGTCATTATTTCTAAATGACCTATATCAAGTGAATTAGGGGGGTGAAATCACATACTTACTACACCACTTTTCACCTAAAATTCTCTACAAAGCTCCTCTCCAGCCCTTGGAGGTTCTTCTTGGTTTGAGCTTGGATTTCACTAGAGAATTAAGCTAGGAAGTTGAGTGAAGTGATTTCCTACTTCTTGGTAAGGAATTTATGAGTTTAAGCTTGATTTATGTTGTTGTGTATGAAGTATGTGAAGTTTGAGTCTCAAGTTTTCATGGTTGAAATCATACCTTGTTTCTTTGCCAAGAATTTGATTCTAGGATGATGGAAACATGTTTATATATTACTAGAGATTGCAAGAAACATGTGGAAATGGTTAAATTCGAGTAGGAGAAGGAATACCATGAAGATATGCTTGAAAATCGCCATGTTCTGATTTTCTGGACATTGGCGATCGATCGCTAGCTTTGTGGCGATCGATCGCCACGCACAGAGCAAAAATATAAGGCGGTGAAAATATGTGGTGATCGATCGGTGAGTTTGTAGCGATCGATCGCTATGAACAGAGCATTTTGGCGATCGATCGCCAAGTAGTTGGGATCGATCGCGAGGAGACAGAAAGTTTTGGCGATCGATCGGCAATTGTAGCGATCGATCAGTGCCTTGGAAATTATGAAAAATGTTATATTTTTGTAGCATTTATTTTTGAAGCCTCTTATAACATGGTATATTGTCCATGTGCTTGTAGCATCATCACACAGGGGACGGTGCAAGAGACAATTAGCCATCAATGCCTGATTTATCGCTTTTATTGTCGTATACCAGGTACGTGTTGAAGTACGGAGTATAGATATTGTGAGATGATGTTATGAGATTGATATAATATGAACTGTGTTGGTATCATATGATTTGTAGTATCATATGCATGTACATTCATGGATATCATGTGTTTGAGATGGATGAGGTATATGCTTTAGCATTAGAGGTATACGCCTGGTTTAGGTATATGCTCGGGTATGCTACATATGCGTTAGCATTAGAGGTATAAGCCTGGATTGGGTATATGCTCGGGTATGCTACATATACTTGGTATGATAGATATACACCGATTTTGGGTATATGCTCTGGCTATTATCATGTGAGGACGGTACTATGATATGTATTGTAAATATGAAGATGTGAGGCGGTTCCACTGACATATTGAGCGGGAATAAACATTCATATT